>JAYDZJ010295060.1:0-10298 GCA_034509065.1 Eueides lybia
ACTCGTAAATTACGCTGTACTTACTGGAAGCTTACGACGACGACGGTAAGTATTACTTTTAATTAGAGTAAATTTAAGTTATTTAAATTTTGAGTCATGTTTAAATAATCTGTCTACATATCGTTATGTGAATATGACGTAACATTGATATATCTGTATATCGTATATCGATTTATACAGTTAAATTCTGCTATTTATGACGCTAATTCTGGACCATGCACTTCTGCAGGTCTACATACTTTTAATTTGCGTTTGTGTCTATGGCTGCTAGCTACACTGTATTCTACAAGAAATAAAAAAAGAAAAAAAAATCGATATATATCCCCTTTAGATGTGATGATATGAACATATAAACACTACCGAAGCGATCTATATATTAGATTTACGTTATATTATTTATAATTCTTTAGTAAAATCTAACTTGCTTTATCTAATATGGGGAAACGCTGCGAAAACAAGACTAGCCGACGTCCAAATTTTACAAAACAAAATTATTAAAATACTTTTTCGTTATAACTTTTTAACTTCAAATTCGATTATATATAAAGAAACCAATTTAATTACACTAAAACAATTATATATTAACAGCCTACTTGTTAAAAAAATATTAAACAACTCGATCCATACTAATTTAGCCTTTGTAAAACTAAAATGTACAACAAAACGTTCTCTGCGGTCACGGCGTGCGAGTTATTTAGTTTTACCCAAAACCAAGACGCAGATTGGAAAAAAAATGTTTACGAATGAGGGTGCGCGACTTTATAATAATTTACCAGCTGCTTTAAAAAATGTAAGTTCATTTAATACATTTAAAAAACAGCTTTCTCAACACATATTTAAAAATTACCCACCTTAAGATAAATAAGTAAAAGATGCATTAAATGAGTAAATAAGAAAATAAACAAATGTGTATGTATGATCGACATCTTTTTATTATGTTAAATAATGTTTTTCATGTAAGTGACTTATGTGTGTAATGGAAAATAAATATCTTTAACCGTTAACCGTTATATATATATTCACTTTATTAATTTTTCCATTTCGTTTGCACCCTGAACGTTATTTAATTGGATTATATTGTTATTTTATTATCGCACAAAAAAGTATTTTGGTTTTCCGATAGCATCTTCTTGTTCTTGTTACATTCTGCCTTTTTGAGAAAATTGGATTAGTTAACTTAGTTCGAACGTCGATTATTGTTGAAGCCACTGGATCACTGGAACTTATTTTTGCTTCATAGTTTGAGAGTTTATACACAAAATTGTAAATTAGTAGTCTTTTAGCCTTTTATCATCTCGCATTGAGTATTAAAAAGATTTAAGACAATTTTATATGGGAGAGAATGTAAGTAAATATGTGTTAGAATATTACAAGATCAGATATCATAACAAGTGTGCACTGTAAGTAATGTCTCCCGCAGTACTATGCGCCGTGTTGTGCTGTAAATATTGCAGTATGCAGTAGATTATTCTACATCTTAGTGAGAAATATGTAAAGTAATACACGGTGGCTGCGGTAGAGTATCGGACGTCGAATTATATTTACTGTAGTAGAAGTTATAAGATAGTTATGGTACGCTAGGTATAGGTTCTTAATGTACGAGTTCAAAGATTAAAATATCATGAAGATTTGTGTAATACATATACTATACCTACCTTACTGTATGCGGGTTACAGCGTGAAGATTAACAATCACGTTCAACTCACTATTACGTTTTAATTATATAATAAATTTAAAATGTCAATATTAACAGTTAATTTAATATTTCATAGTTCACGCAAAAGGGAAAAGGGCAAGCTGAAATGATAAAAGAACTTTTTAAGACAAAATTAAGAACTGTGAAAAACGCTCTTAATTGCAAATAACTTTCATTGGAAAAAGGGCCGTAAAAATATTTTAGAAGACGATGTTATTTACAGACGTAATTTTGTATTTATATAAAATCATCTGTTTCTACATCGTAACCGAATAACGCTTAAAATTATTCATATACAATTTCAATTGATGTTTATTTTGAGTAGAACTTTGTCTTGTACTGAGTAAACCTGTAGAGTGCTATTAATAGTTATTTCAAAAAGATTTCTATCTAGTGTTATGTGTAGTATATTAAGATAAAAGGTAGTGCTTCCTATCAAAATATTACTTAAATTCTGTATAATTAAACATACAGTATTATTTACTGATACTACGGAGTCACATTGTAACTGAATAAAATGTTAATATAAAATTAATTAAACTTCCAAGTTAATACATTATTAAATAAATTTAATGAAAACCAATATTTGGTAAAAATGAGATGAATTTTATTTAAATAGTATTAGTAGTATAAAGTTTAAAGATTAATTTTCAGTGTTTTGTTTTTTACGTTTAAATAATTATTTGTAGTTCGAATATGTTCGTACTACTGTAGGTAATGCTACAAACGCTGTAGTAGTAGTTTAAATTCATATTCTATTATTATACTAATCTCGCAAATTCTAAATGAAACCCGCACCGTCGCTTGTATTACCCTTAATGGTGAGGAAATGAGCTTCTGCAGTAATGAGCATGTACATTCAAATATTTTAAAATTTACTACGATAGTTGAGTTTAAATATTTTATATGAAACGTAGATGCAAGATTATGATTTAAGCAAAAAACAATAGAAGAAACCCATTTACTTTATCACTAATATTTGGTAATAATGTACATCTCCAAATTCCAGCTTTTTATATATAATAAAATATATATTAAGGACACTCCCTCACTCTGACGCGCACTCATTATACACATTTAATGGATCATTAACTTAGAGCTCCGCAATTAAAAACCATCTCGTCAAAGTACTAAGAATCTTTAGTTATACTTTGATACTGTGTATTAAATAATTCATTATCCTCGCCAAATTTTCAAGACATTACATCTTGAGTAGCAAAACTCAACACAGTGCTTTATGTTGTTGTCGGAAAGAAAAAAATAATAATATAAAAAATAATGTATACCTCTCGTGGGTATCGAACCCATAATTCTAGCGTTACCACTACACATCAACATAAATATCAAAACATATATACAATCATCACAATTAACTTATGTTGTCTCTATCTCTATAAATATTGATATTGCCAATTTAACAATCAATATACATATTTACTCAGTATTTTATGTCCTCCCAGATTTTAAAGGTCGAATAATAAATTAAATAATTAGACAAATTATGCATATAAATCAATTTCAATGGTTATTTTTTTTATTTAGGTGTCTTTCAGTCTAGAGTAAATTAGTTTTTGGGTAATCTTACTTCATCCTCATGAATAATTTAACACATGTGTTAAATTCCACATACGAATACTAGTAGCTTCGAAAACAAGTTGTACAAAAGTTTAATTTCAGAATAACCGCTAAAGTTCTATATAACATGTTGTATTTACTTGAACAATAATCGTCCTCCACATAGAACTACTATGTGGAGGACGATTATTGTTCAAGTTAGCGTCTTTCTATATAATTATGTATAATTGTATTTGTATGCAGATTTAATTTAGCCGGACTGTTAGTTTTTTTTTTAGTTTCATGCTATATCAATAAGACAGAGACGGCGGTATCTGACTTGAAATAATGTACAAATTTAAAGTAACTCTGTTTCCTCCACTCTGACAAAACTCAATGAGTTCTGCTACTCAAAGCGCAATGTCTCATAAATGGGCTATTTGTGAGGAAAGGAATATCTGAATACTAGGTAATTAAAATTAAAATTACCCTATTAAAATTACTTTCAAATCTAACCAATTACACCTTCTCCAAGCATGCAAGTCAATGTGTTAACGACTACACGTTTCAATGAGATTGAGCGAAATAAGGAGAACAGAGATTCTCCATATTCCACTTATTGTCACTGGTATTTGATCTTATACAGTTAAAGATAAAGCAGCACGATTTTGTACGCGACAGCGGAAATAAAAACAATATCAATATAATCAATGCTCCGAATAAAAATCGACCCCAAACATCAGATAAAAAAACTTTTTAACATATTTTTCGATATATATTTCTATAACTTTATACATGTACTAAGTACAAGTTATCTGCCCTCCTTTTCATTTCATTCATTTCCGAGAGGTTCTCAGCACTAATTGCGCTCTCAACGTTTTGCCCGTTCACTAATCAAATAGTGTGTACACTCTAATATAAGTCGATTGAGGTCATCCCGACACAGTAAAGCGGAGCCTGAGTTAACATGTAAGATTGAAAGGAAATACAAGATAAGGTTTGTTTGCTCTGATTAGTCAGAACGCGGTGCGTAGTTTCCACTCCAGACATAAGTGGAGAACGACGTGGTCTTAACACTATCCGTCTACCTCGCTCTATGCCACCGCATACAGCGTGGTTACAATAAGACATTTTAATCTCCATTTATCGTTTTCAACAATTATTCTTTACTTTTAGAGTTCAAATATTAAATTATTCATTTAATTTGTCGTCTTAAAATATTTAGCTTATTCTGCTCTTCATATTTATATGAAAAAATCATCAGCATTATATTACAAACTCAGTTCACAGCCAAACAATCAATAAGTAATTATTATTATTAAAATAAATTATAATAAAGCAATAATTTGTTCCGGTTAATTTAAATTAGATAAATGCGTGTCAATGCAATACAATTGTAAATATAGATCAAATAATGTTGTTGTAATACAATTATAAATATAGATCAAATAATGTGAAGTTCAAAATAATAATATTACTTACATTTTTAAGTGGAAACAGTATTTTTGTATTTTTTGTTAAAATATATAAAATACTTAATTACTTAGCTTCACGCTTTATCCCTAGCGGGTAGGCAGAGAGAACGGAGCGCCAAACCTCTATATATAATAAATTATTTACGTTTTCATGCTTTCATTATTAAAGCGCAGTATCAAGTATCACATAACACGGGACGAAAGAAAGGAAACGAAATATTATTGCTGTTTTTAAAGTGTTATTCTACAGTTAGGAAAGAAAAATAATATATTTTTTATATTTTAAGGAAACGAAATGTTTAGCAATAAGTTTCCTCTGACCTAGTAGCTGGGAAAGCCTCTATCTATTTTAATAAAATGAATTAAAAACAATTTAAATCATTTGAACTCTCGTCTTCTTTGATAGTGTGTTGTTGCTAATTCAAACTCAGCTTCATATCTTGCTGAGTTGAGTTGTTTCATACAATCTTAGATTATTCAAATATAATTAACCTGTGACGCAACGCAAACCGTAGCTTCGAATGAACCAACTGAATGGAGTGCGATTTTTTAGTAGACATTTTTATATATCGCTATGTTTTGTTAAAATCAAGAGGATGATAGAGATTGATTTTTCGAATTAGACGTTATTAATAGTCAAAACATAAGCACAAACATATATATATATATATATGTATATTTATATTATGTTAATTTTTGTGTTTATTTAAAAATATTTTAACATCAATTAAGATAAGTAAAATAGATACCGTTCTATTATTTTTTGTTTGATTGTGAATACAATTATTTAATTCACTTATTATTTCATTTCTTTTCCACAGATAATGCAATCTTTATTAAAAATGTTTTGGCATCAAGTTCTGCCTCTTACGGAATATCTTCACAGTATCTCTTTACAAATAAAAAACCTCCTATTTGTGAAATAAAGCATGAAGCTGAAAATGCCTTAGTCGGTTTTTAATTTACCAATATACGTATGCATGTACAACAGTATATACTACTTGTATATCACGAAGACATTACTCATGCCATAAAAAATAATAAAACTTCCAAGCATTTCTCTCAACGCTCTCTCGGAGTATTTCAGGTCCCCTCGTTCGTTCCCGCTCACGTCGTTATTGCGAAACTTCGTCAATATTTTCATAAGGCCGCGACAAAAGCAAACATTGCCTTCGTTGTACCCTCTTGAATTCCATTTTTCTACCCAAAGATTTGAAAAAATAATATTATTAAATTCTCACAAATTTCTTTATTATGTATTCGAAGTTGAGTGCAAAAGACTTTATTAAGAAAAGACATAAAATAAAGTAACAAACTAAAACAGTGCGAAAAGTTCCTCTTGTGTATTTTTATATTAGAATGAAACAGGTTGTTATATTGTACTTAAATTCACTTGCCCTAATATAATAGGTCAAATGTTATATACCTATGAATAAATAAATAGAATTTAAAGTAAGTAAGATCATGGTACAATGCGTGTACTCCTGGTTTATGAATTAATACTCAAAGAACTCTTAATTATAGGTTCTCTTTTACCTTCATTTTTTGCGGAACAAAGGACATTATGAGCCTGTTGCTTTAACAACATTTTAATTATAATAAAATTGAATAATATTTTTAAATATTCATGAACGACCGACGTTTTGAGCACCTATTAAAAGTTAAGTTATGGAGAACGAAGTGTCAAAGGACCTTAAAACCTCACTTCGTCTACCGATATTGGAAAATAAAAATAATTTAAATAATCATTCCTCGAATAGAAAATGAACTTCAAAACATCTTATTAAAATGAGGACTATAAATATGAGAAAACACAAATTTATGATATTTAGCATCATCTCCGATTATTTCGTATCGTAAAACCCTAACGACTTACGTAATATTAAAGTTCTCTTTGTTTATTAAAGTGCCAATTCACATTTTAGAAGGTGACTGTGGCGCAGTGGCACAAGCGTATAACTTTAAGCGACAGGTTGCAGTTTCGATGCTCACTCGAAGAATTGACTCACTCTGAGTGAGTCAATTCTTCGATTTCTTCCATCTTCAATTCTTCTCAGCTTCAGAGGGAACTTGGGAAATTGAGGTATTGCGTGTTGAGTGGCGGAACTCAACGCCGTCGAAGAATTGAATATTTATTTTTTTCATTTCTTCATTCTGATAGCGCGTCGGAACAAGGCAAAGCGCGGCGTTCAGTTTCGCCACTTCGGCAGAAAGTGAAGAATACAACGAAGTGTTTCAACTCAAATTTCTTTTGCCTACCCTGCTATGTGCGGGAAATAGCCTGACGCTGAAAAAAAAGCATTTATATTTTTTCCATATATTATGATGGCCGTTAAGACGCGCGAATGACGTCGAACTGTAAGGCGAGATAGTGGGATCAATTCACTCTATGTTTTTTCCCCACAAAAAATATCTAATATTAATTGAAATTAAAAATCGTTGTGTTTTTTGTTCTCTGCTTTTCAATCGACGTAATATATTATTGTTAATTTAGTTGCGAAAACTTAACACAAGCGCGGTATGGAGCTACTATTATACACTTTATCTATGGTAATTTTATAACAGTTTCCCTCTATTTACCCTGCCAAGGAAAAGTGTTTATACCAATAGAATACATATTACACGACAAAATCATCGTTTCGTTTAAAATGTTAGTACCATAAGTAATATGTAGGGAGGTTTCTGCGTTAATCATACATAATCGTAAAATTTTAATTCCTCTGCGTCTGAAAATTACTGCTTACGAATGTACTCGTTAAAAAGTAATAATTTAAAGAACTGAGTTGAGTTACTGGTTTTAATTCTTTATCTAATAATATTTGTGTAAATAAAATACTTATCTAAAATAATTAATGTGCATAAACAATTAAAATCCAAATGGAAATTAACGCCAGGCTTTTTCGTTTTATCAGAGAAATAAAATGAAAAGAATTCAACCAAGTGGAAATGAAACCCAATTTTATAAATTACGTAAACATTTTAACTAATTCTGATACTTAAAAAGCTTAAATGTTTCTAATTTTATAAGAAGTTATAATACTAAATTAGAAGGACTCCCAAACAGCTTTCCATATAGTAGTTATTTTTATTAAGCTAGAACGAAGAAACAGCAATTATCTGTTTCATGCGGTGAAATATGGGAGGAAGATTAACTGAAGTTAAACCACTCGGGGCCATTATTGTTATATGCATGTAATATTTAACTACAGGGACATAGACGTATGACTGTGAAAGTAGTTGGCTCTGGGTTCAATTACCACTCGAAGAGACGACATAATTCATATTTTCTAATTAAATATTTAATATTTTCAGTTTACATTATTTCGTTTTGGTAACATAGCAAATCACGGCTTGAGTTCCGCCGCACGGAGTGTTCCCTCTACCTATCCTGCTATAGACGGGATACAGCGTGAAGGTGAAATAAAATATATTTATTTCTTATGAATAAAGCGATATTCAGTTCCGCCACTCAACATGCAACGTTTTGGAAATTGGTCTGTGTTTAGGGGAAAAGAGTGTTTCAATATCCTCTCCAGATATTATTATAATTATATAAAAAATACCTGCGCCTAGTAAAATTATAGAAGATAAGTATTTTATTATTGAATTCTTTTCAGTTTGATAACATTCTAAAGTAAAAATAAATAAAATTAAATAAAAGCTTCCGGCGTGATTTGAATGTAAGTCACTGAATTCTAGCAAAATCTGACCTGAATTTACATAAAAATTCATTTAAACTACAGTCGTCACTATGCAAATAGACGTGCTATTGTTAATGTTGGATAATTGAGAAAGGTGAGACGTTTGGTTTTTGGTAGTCAAGAAAGATTATAAAAATTTTTTGAGTAGTCAAACTCACCATCGCCCTATTTACTAATTATTTAATAAAATAAACGTAAAGTATTATTAATTTGAACCTGAACCTTAAACTAACCAAGGCCTTTGTGCAGTATGAGTTTCTCATTCTTATAACTTTACTATAACACAATAAAGTTTTTAAATAATTTATCCGTATAAATTCAAATTGAACGAAATATGCTAAACAAAGTTAATGTATTTATTTATAGATACTCGTACAATGTATATTTTTTAATTATACTACAATAACAGAAGAAAAATAATATATATCAAGTTTTACAAACCAAATCTACTTACTAATACATTTATTAAGCGCAAGCAATTCTTATTTAACTCTGATATAGAACTGGCAATTTATTAAAACAAACTATTATAGTGTACTATTATAGTCTACTTACTATCTTTGTAGGTTAGTAACAAAATTAGCCTGAAACGTCTCAGGAGAAAACGCCCTCTTGTATTTTAGCGTACAACATTGAGAATTTGTTAGAAATAACAAACACCGGTTTGAATAAAATATATTCGTAGTAACGTAAGTACATAAATAATACTGAGCTTAATTTGTTCCAAGTTGTTTGTTTTGTAAATAAAATACTTAGATTCTTGTATCGAGGAAATAAATAGGTTTGTTCTTTAAATTAATTAATTCGAAGCGACGCTTTGAGTGTAAGTATTTAATACGAAATATTGGTTTCTATTACAATTTGGGCGGTGCGCGGGGAACAAGTATAGGAACAAGTTTTAACACTAAATATCTTCTCTCTTTCTACTTTACTAAATGAAAGAAAACGTGAAGCTATGGAGTAGCTTATGTAGGCTTAAATAGGCTTGATACACTTGTTCGCCACTTTCCACCAAATCCTAGGGGCATTGTGTGTTGAGTGGCTAATCTTATCCCCGACTTTTACTTCATTACCAGAGCTAGAATATGCAAATATTAAATATTTTATTTACTTGAGTGGAGATTAAACCGATAACCTATACTAAATAACTAAAGTATATAAAGGAACTTTCGCTTCTATTTTTACATAAATCTCAAATAACGCTCCGAGCTATTCACGCAGTAACGCGATAGTCATCTACACGGTGAATCCATGGAATGCTATATAAATTCGTCTCATAATAAACGGTAAATAAGTTGCTAGTTGTAGTTAAATTATAACCAAAACTCAAACCAAACTTAACTTCAATAATAGTTCAATCAGACCCGTAACGGATGTAAACATCTGTTACTACTAGCGGTAGTCCACCCGATGTATATATAACTAACGACCACACCATCTATACGTAGATCTAAGATCTGCAGTAAAGTCACGTTGGTATAAAATATTTTATTATTTCCATTGTTTTGCTCTAATAACCTAGAAACATAGCGCGGCATTGAGTTTCACTACTCAAGACGCAATTCACATTTGACGGAAACTACATGCATATGTGTTAGAGTATCCAGCTTAGTTTGTGTTATATGTGATCTGTTCTACATGATAAAGGCCCGCAAGGCAGGGTAGGCAGAGGGAACCTCGGAACCTAGTATTAAGGCACTCCGTTCCATTCTCTACTCTCTGTCAAATTTGAGGGATTGAGTGTATTGATTTGTCGAATATTTCAATCCAGTCTAAATAAAGGGAAAAACATTACATTTGTGATAGGTATCTGTTCTGTGTTAAAATACAATATGTATCTCGCATAAAACAGTAGAGGAAAATAAGTGTTAG
>JAYDZJ010295455.1:0-10289 GCA_034509065.1 Eueides lybia
CCCGCTGAGTTTCTTTCGCCGGTTCTTCTCAGGTCTGAGGCAGTAACTTTAGTGAACTGGTGGTAAAATGTTTGACGTTCAAAAAATGGAGCTTGTACTTCTTATTTTCAATAAAAATATTTGAATTTGAATTTGAATATGGTTCTATAGCTAGTCTGATAATAAAACTAGGATCTGTATAGTGGCACTTTTTACCCGTCACTAGTAAATAAATCATTAGCAATTAGGTCTATTTTACTTGTTGCTCCGAACATATTCTATAGCATTTGGAGGTGAAAACAACGTGTTTTTATTTTTTTAACTACAACTAACTGTTAAACTAGTCAGAAGTCACTTATTCATAGCATAAATTATAAATAAAATAGCACCAGACCACTACTCCTTATGAGTCGAAAGCTTATGTACACAAAAAAATGAAATAACGCAGTTATATCCATTAAAAAAGCGAATATGCAATCTGCCGCTAAAGAATCTTAACCTCCTAATGTTTATATGAATAGATAGGGAACCCTATGACCTTTTATTATAAAAAACATTTATAGTTAACAACACGACAACAGCGGCGGGTAGGTACTACTTTACTGACTTCGTTTTTAATTAAATAATTGGTCTAGTTATAAGCATTAAACATATTTTTTTCTTATTTTTATGGCAAAAAATCTTTAAGCATATAATGTGTATGTCTTTTCCTGTAAAAAAGTAAATATATATGTACATTTAAAGACATCTTCTCAAATGGGAATATTATTAAAGAAGACCAGTCAACTGATCTAGAAGCTAAAAGACGCTTGTTTATTGTGCAGAGGACGAACCCGAAACACTTTATGATCATTTAGAGTTGGGGACCTAGACCCTTTAGAGCTAGATAAAATAAAATAAAAACTATCAAGTATATATATACGTTGGGTTCTAATGTATTATTAAATTTTATTTTATATTTATAGAACAAAAGTAATATTGACTAAGGCAAGCGTTTTATTTTTTTATACTAACTATATACTAACTTTTTTTATACTAAAAATATTTTTCTTTGTAGTTTCTAGATACATGCATTCACAAAGCCTATGATCGAACCCACAACTTGTCAGATTACATCATTCGCATGTGCGCCACGACATATCTCAAGTTTTATAACTTAAATATTAAGGCTTTTTATTTTTGTTATTATATTACACATACATTTTTAATCTGTTGCATCTCCTTTAATTTGCTGGGATCTGCCCAGCACATGTTTCTTTTTTAAAGATAAAGATAACGCTTTGGTAGTTTATTTATAACTTAGTATAATTCAACCAAACAAAATGTTGAATTTTATTGAAATAGAAGTATTTTTCTTTGCTTCACGCTGTTCGTACATCTTAATGTAGGTAGAGGGAACTTTCCGCTTTTTTTTAATTTGAGGCATTGGTGGTTAAGTGGCGTACTTAACACCGCGCTTTGCTATCTTACCACCTCAAGTGGGAGTCAAACCTATATCCTGTCACGCTTAAAATTACACGCTTGTGGTCTTGAGCCATGAAACGCCTCTAATACGCTTGTTACAGCTTGCATGTCAGCTTCATTGCTACAGGGAGATTTTCACAAATTTCAAAAATTCCCCAGAACTACCATTTTTTTAAAAAAAAGAATGGAAGTTTATAAATGTTTGTAACATATTTAAAGTAATATTCCACGTTTAGAAATGAAAATACTAATTTATATTTTTATACTTTTTCTAAGACAAGGCTTTTTGAAGCTTTTTAACTGTTACTTTAATATTTAGACAACATAACTAACGACTATCTTTTCAGGAATATTTCGGTAAAATAAATATATTTGTTTTTTCGTATAAAGGTTTTTGAATACAGATTCTATATGCATGTTACATCTTAGAAAATACATAATACATTGACACAGAAAACACAATGTTTTTTTAAATAAAGCGAGCTCATATAAGAAGAAAATAAATGTTACTTATACTGCTGCATTATTTAAAAGAATATCGTGGCAAGAATTTCAAGAAGATTAAAAACAGAAATATTTTTTGCATCGACACTCTGTCACATCTGTATTAGGGAACTGCAGTTAACTAATCCATTGCAATGGAACTTCCCGGATCTCATTCAACTAAAAGATGAATATTAATATTTCTCAATAATCGTTGAATTTTAACAATTTTCCTCTAAAACTAAAGTATTTTGCTTGTATCAATGATAATACATCCGCATGTAGTATACGGTAGAATGATCGGCACCTTTCTCTAGAGGGTCGTTAATCCTTTCTTTATAGCTTCTCGTAACTATAGAACGGAGGGCCAGAAATGTATTAAGAAATGGCAAGTGCGAAAAAGTACAGTTACTCTGTAAAAACTACAACTTACAGTATACACATATGTATATACAAGAAACGTTACCGTTACCGTTACCGTTTGATAGAGCGAAGAAAATGAAAATATGTAATATTTTATTTCTTCGACTGTGTATGGAACCCACAAACTACCGTGTTTACAGTCACACACTTGTGCCTATGTGCCACGACAAGCCTAAACTACTTGACAGGCGTGAAGTAGTATAATTCTATAACCATCCTCGACAATTGAACTGGAGATGGAATATCTAGCAAATTCAACCAAATAAACGGTTATGTTTTGTAATATTAAGTTTTAAAGATAGTGAGAAAGCGTTGTTTTAAGAAGAAACTGGGAGTAATGTATCGATAAATATATGAACTATTTTATAAAATAATAAAGTAGACAAATGAATTTCTCTCATGTATCCGTATCTCATGGTATGTAGATATTTTCTCAGGGTAGATGGTTAGCTCAGGATACGTAAATAGAAATATGTTATTCTATTTTCAATAGGAAATATTAAAATAAGTATAAGTTATTGTTGTAAAACTATTTAAAGTCCGTTGTAGCTCAGTTGTGGTACGTAAACGTAATCGTTTTGAGTTCATTTCCCGTTCCGGGGAATCAATTGTTTTCTTTTCAACAAAAACAACAACGTTAACTAACTATCTTAATTTTTAACACACAATGTCTTTATGGAAATTATTCATAATTTTATCTTTGTTTTCAACTATTTTATGCTTAAATATTAAAATAGTTAACGTAAAAAAATATAATCTGTGATTTATACACGCTATTTCGTTATCATCATTTTTTGTCCCTTTTATAAGTACTAAGGGTATAATTTATGAAGACATTATTTCAACTTGACTTATGCTTGGAGCATCAAAGATGTAAATTCAGCAGTATTTCACAATTATATTTATTTCAGCTTCTAATAGACCACTTTTATTTTGATATCTGATTGATATTTTGAAAGTGAAAGTTTTTGAGAATGGATGTTCCGATTTCACACGCAAATTACTAAACGGATTTAGATTAAGCTTTACAGTTATGTAGCTATGTACATCATTTTGCTTTATATAAGCTTTTATCTCGACAAATCCGTAATCGTTATAATGATAAATTAATATCTAAGTAATTATTAAATGTAGTATGCTATGATCGTCTTCTCGCATTTGTTAGTAACTTTTTTATATTATGTAAAGTATTTGAGTTCGTAGTGAGCCTTTTGTTTGTTAGTCACCTGATATATACTAATACGATGAGTATAAATATTTTTATTTCTACTTATCGCTTATGACGAATGCAGACGGACCACTTTATTCAATGACTAAAGTTCCTTTGTCGTTCCATAGGCACCTAAGGCTAACTGGGCTGAACTTGCTTCCTTATGTCTTAACAAAAATAAAAAGTAAAGTTGTGAGTCCAGTAAAAGCTACATCAATGTTTCAAAAAACAGAAATCGGAGTGTTTTAACACTATCTGCCGCTATTCAATAAAAGAAATACAGTGCGAAGCTAGAAAAACAACGTTACAAAAATATAACATTTAAAGTTTACCAAAGAGAATTGCGATTAGACTTTCCGTTTTTGCTAAACCCTAGATTTCGAGGCACGGTAAAGTAAATTTTGGACCTCAACGTAAAGACGGGAATGAAAACAATAACATAATATTTTTACGTTTCAAATGTGCTAGCAAAAATGAAACAAATTAATAATATTCGAAATCAGAATACGTTACATATTTTTTCTCAAACCGTATGTAGTGTATTTTATTGTTGTTTATAAATAGATATGCAGGCGTTAATAAAGGAATAAAAGAAAATAGATAATCCCTATTTTATCTAGCTTATCCCGCTAAGCCGAAAAAGTGAAGCTTGTTTATTATTTGTTCACTTTTCCCGTACGTTTTGCACGTCAGTACTGACTCATGGGAAGTCTTTATATCTTTTACGTGACCAACTCTAATGATCGACATTCAACATTCATCTGTTTCGGCATTTTCCTTACAAATATAAATATTAATATTTTTTTGTTTTTAGTTTGACGCCATCGTGCTCTAGTTGAAATTAAGTTTTTCAATCATGAGCTTGCCATTACTAAAATATAAATATTTTCAAAAAACCTAGCAAGTTAGACTATTTCAATATTCAGCAATATTTACTGAATAAAAATGTGTGAACACCTTAAATAGAAATCGAACTTATAGCCGTTGCGTTTACAGTCGCACTCTGTGTCACTGCGCTACGACGGTCTCTGGTGATGATTAATTTGATTCACGAGCAATTTTAGCTAATAGGTGATTTACGCAATATATCGTACTACGTACTCTTTTATAACCACGACCTCATTACCTTAACTATAATTTGTATATTTATTTTGTTGTATGATATTTTAATGGTCATGAAACTCAGTTCAAATTAACAGAAATACTAGGAAGAAAATTATTTATAAGCTTCACGCTGTATCCCGCATATGGCAGGGTAAGCAAAAGGAACTTGAGAAGGTCTGTTACCATTAGGACACATATTTCCCACTTGGAGTAAAGAAATCAACATATTATATGTTTCTGTTTGTTATGCATATTAAGTCGTATATTTTTAGGGTTCTGTACCTCAAGGACAGTTAGAGTGAGGTTTTATAAAACAAATAATCGAAGAAATCTGAAAAAGAAAACATTAAGTTTTATATTATAGATAAAAAGCATTTCAAATATTTTCGTAGTTTATTTGATACATAATTAATACAAGTTAAGATAACTCCGTTCCGCTTCACAATTGTCGTCGAAATTGAGGCATTATAGAGTGGCGGATTCAATAAGCAATGCCTCAATCGTTAATAAAGCATAATTCGGTAACAAAGCTTAGCGCGGCGTTTACCCCTCGCTATGTTTTGTATACAGAGTGAGGAAATAAAATTATTAAATATTTAAATTGAAACTTAAATATGTTTACAGTCGCACACTCGTACACGTACCTCTGCTATACGACAGACTTCCTTAAAAAACTTCTGTTCTGTTTATCTGTATTTTACACAAGAGGTAAATTAGAAACAGAACAGAAGTTTTTTATATTTTTTTTCACTTCGCATTTGTACACACATGAATATTGTCATATAATATTTAAGATTCAATAAACATTATCTTCTAGATAGTGGAATATCTCAATTTACGAATACATACGAGTACGTCACACAGACTAACCGTTGAACCCAACTCGGTTTTAGTCCTGCAATTACGTTAACGACGACAGCTAACACGTTCCTCGGTCGAGATGTGTATGAATTTAGTGGGACATAGTTACTTTGTTAAGTTTTATATTCAAAGTATGACATACAAGACAAGTCTTTTTTATCTTTATGAGTGTAAAATAAAAAAAATATATATAAATATTTAGATGTTTGTGACAAGGTTACCGCCTATTCTGTTATATGGAAAAATCAGTAAACATCCGTTATTTTAAATAAGGCTTAGACGATTATCCAAGATTGTTTAAAAGTTTATTGAATTTGTTCAGTTTTAGATTAAACCTTTCAAGTGATTTCTGTACCTGGATCGTGTGTTAATTTTCATATTTGTTCTTTTTAAAATTGAAATAAGAATTATAAACATAACAAACTACACTAATTGAAAATTATATATCTGTAGTGAACTTATGATACAAAAAATAAAGTATTTTCTTAAAAGTGGACGTTATCGTAATGGGAGCGTTGTTTCTTACCACAATGGTTCTCAGGTTACCTCTGCCTACCTTGCCATGCATGAAGTTTATTAATAAAATTCTTCCTGTTATTTCTCTTAATTTGAACTGGAACTCATACCCATTAAAGGTCATACAGAAAAATAAATACACAAGCAATAATTAGCGTAATGAGGTCACGTTTATAAAAGAGCCGACATTTGGCGTAAAATCACCGATTAAGTGGAATTGCTCACGTAAATGCTGTTGGTAACGACAGCACAGTATCAAATTAATCGTCATCAGAGGCCGTCGCATTAACAGAGTGTGACTGTAAACGAAACGACAACAGGTTCGATTTACATTTAGGATATTATTTAACATTTTCATTTTCGCCCTCAGGTGCAGGACAAAGCGTAACGTTGAGTCCCAACAATAAGCAATCTCTCGAAAATGTTTCGGTCAGTGGGAACAGGATGCCTTAACTCTGCATTTCCTGCTACATGCGGGATACAATGTGAAACCAATAAAGAAATAAAAAAAAAACATCACAACCGACTACAATTATACAAAACCTTTTATTTTACCTGTAGCACAAATTTTTGTAGCTAAAATTGCAATACATATTTATAATATTTTTAACAGTATATCAGCGAAATGTAAAGTCGTGTAAAGTATGCTTTTGAAACATTGATAATAAACTTTATTTGCTATTATTTAAGTTAAGTCAAAAATAATAATATCTATTTATATTACATATATATTTGTTCCGAAAAATGTTCTTGATCCAACAAAATCAAATCCATCTATTGCATTAATTTATAATTATGTTCTAATTATTGCGATCTAATCTATTAGTACAACACAATACTTAACAAAATAAAAAAATATTTAACTTCATGTTATTTCTTGTAACACAGTTCACGTATTTGCATTTTCTATTTCAAATTCAAATTATATTCCTTTCTTTTCTGTTTATTAAAACAGTGTTGAGAAAATCTTTTTATATAATAGTTTCATTTGCAAAAGATAATTTAGATTGTCAGCCGCTGGAAACTGACAATAAATGACACAATTTTATTTACACTTATTATTTTTTACCTTCACGCTGTATCTCGTATATGAATGACATGGTAGGCATAGGCAACTTAGGAATCTTCTATGAGACATTTTGAGACGCTACTTTGAGGCCCCGAATTTAAGGCATTGCTTTATATTGTTCTTAGCTTAGACGTAGAGACATAGAGCAGGGGATGATAAGCCACTCTGTGCGCCAATTTCCGCTCAATCTTCAAGATAATGCGTGTTGATTGGCGGAGCTTAATACAGCCCAATAATCTTATTCCTTCTTTAGGTTTTTTTGAATATGGAATTAGATTTATAGTAAATATTTGTTGTCAAATGGTCTATTTTGGAAACGCTTAAATTTTTACACGTGTTTCTTATATATTTTTCTTTCAAGTACAGAATAATACTGCAATTGCTAAAAACTGCTTGTCATATGATCCTGTCAGTTAAAAACAAATAAACATACGTTCACAGAGACGTCTTAAATTACAAGCAAAGGTTTATATTTTATTAAATGATAGATATAGATATATTTGACGTTCATACTAAAGTTAGTCTACACACAAACATGTAAAAGAAATGTTCTATTGGTTGTTTCAGTTTTTTCAAGCGACTTCGTTGCCGGAGATTTCTTCAGAATAAAAAAATAGCCACCGTTCCGTGAGCGAGACTATATTCAATAGAAACCGGATTCCCAAATTCAATATTCAAAGCGTTTGAATCATTTGACTTTCATTTCTTGTATTGTGTTAAGGTTTGTCGTATACTTATACTAATATTATAAAACTGAAACATATTAGATCGATCGCGCCAATCTTAGAAACTATTGAATAGATTTCTTTTTGTACTAATAATTCATATTGTGGATAATCTCTACAAAATGAGGAACGTGAAGTGGAACAGAGTGTCTCAACATAAGTTGCTTCTGCCATGTGCGGGATACAGCGTGAAGGTATGTATGTATGTATGTGAATTACCTATTTTTTGAGATAGGCTTTATTACATCACTTTAGTCAATATAATATTCTTACTTAATATTCTCTCTACTCTTTCCGCTACTTATGTATTGGGAATTAGGTGAAAGGTAGAGAACGGAGAGTTTTAGCAATAAATTCCGTCTTTTCTTTTATATAATTATATATACGTCAGCCTACCCTAACTGCCTATTTGCCATGTGAATAAAATTATATGAGACAGTTTCTGAATCAATCATTTGCCCTTTCACCAGAGCCAAATCGAGATGTCGATATGAAATTACACGTATATTAATCATTCATAGTAAAGTAGGTACATATACATATATCCTCATCGGATGTAAGTTAAATTATGCTAATAAATTATATCTAACATCCAGCTCACTGTTGACACTTCGTCTGTTGATTAATGGTACTCGCGGGATTAGAACAAACCTAGTCTTTACTAAACGGCAGCTACGACTTTTATTTATATTTATATAATTAATGTATATTTATAATTAAATATAAATCTGCAACCGATCACTGTTTTAAAATTTTTAAACTTTTTGTCTAAAAAGACAAAAAGTTTACAAAGACAGACAAAAGTCTGTCCGTCTGTATAGAAAAGGATTGTCTAAGCACTAACTGCCCTGGTTCCTTTTGCTTACTTTTATTTGCTATGTGCGGGATACAGTGCGAAGGTAAAAAATATATATAAAATGAACGCCTGGAGCAGAGTATAATTAATTGTGTACAAAATATTTTTATTTTCTGTTAACAACAAAAAACACAATGGTGGCAAAAAACAGACACCTTTTTTGTTTAGGCTATTTACGCTTTTTGGTAATTTGTTTATTTGATATAATTAATGCTTCCGATGTATATTTTGTTGTGTTGTGATATTTGCTGCTTAGTGGAGCAGCTGCTGGCTGTTTTTGTGATAAAGATAAATTGGTATTATGTTTTTAAAATATATTTTAAATTATTTAAAGTGTACATATTATTCACAAAGTATAATAACACTATTGACCCACATGAGGCTTCACCGTAGTGCAGTGCTTTTATTTTTTTTATTTTTGTCAAATTATATGAAATATCTATGTACAGAGTTGTAGCCGATATAATTATTATTTTGATATACAAGGTCTATTGCAGTAAAGTTCCATTCAATGTTTCATCTTTTTTTAGCGAATTCAACTCCGTTTTAGAAATATTTTTCTATTCTTAGTGTGTCATTACACTTTAAAAATACTAACAACAACAAAATATTATGCGGCATCAATTCTACAAGTACAATAAAAGAAAAGAGAATTTTATATATAAAAATATTCACTCATTCATTTCTTCAATTATGGCGCTTCGAAATATATAAAAGTATTCAACCATTTTCATTTTGTGACTGTTCTGAGAATAATAATAGCGTAAGAAATAAAACTTCTTTTGTCTCTAGGCGTTCAACAGAGCGCAAGTGTTTGATCGGAAATCCTACCGACGACTAATTCCGTTTTGGTGATTTGCATAATTCCAATAAAAGAATATTCGGGACTTATTTTTACATTATAGAAAAGTAAATTTTAATTCTCTTTTATTGTCTCTTTTATCTTTTAAAATGGTTAATAATTATTTTTCAAATTTGATCATTTTGCTATTCATATATATAAAAGATATATAAAAAAAAATTATAAAAAATAACGCATTGAATTAACTGTTTCTTACTTATTAGATGCACGTAAAAAATAGTAACACTGATGTCGTGCTTGTAGAAATGTAGACGCAAAAGCTAAGTGTCTAGTCTTATTTTTAGCTTCCCATACGTGGAAAGGTAGGAAGGGGAACCTAGGAACCTAATCTTAAGAGACTATTTATATTTTTTAAATCTAATGATTTTTCTTAATTGCGTGTCGAGAAATTTAGGAGAGTAATTGATATTTGCTTATCATTATCAAGCTGTGTTTGCATTTTAAAAGTTAAAGGCAAGAAAACCGAGCTTAAAGAAAGATTGATGTAACTCTCGTGATTCTTACTTTTTTTCTTAATCTTCTTAATTATAAAAGTTTTTTGAATATAAAAAAGTGACACAATTTAAGAATTTAGGTTAGCTTATCTAACTTTTTCTGTTAAGGAGTTGCAAGGCTTCATATAGTTTTGAGATATTATGCTTTAATGTTCGTGCCGTAGCCCACCCCGCTCCGTTTTTCGCAGGAAATGGAATATTAAATATTTTTAAATTAAATATTTCATATATTTTTTTCTTAGC
>JAYDZJ010295534.1:0-10280 GCA_034509065.1 Eueides lybia
TGGCTAGAGTTTGGGCTAACATCGAATAGCCGAGGCTCGGTTGATCAAGACTGGCTAGAGTTTGGGCTAGCATCGAAAAGCCAAGGCTCGGTTGATCAAGGCTGGTTCAAGATTAATCCAACATAAAAAAAAAATCGAGGCTCATTTGCCCGAGGCCAATCCAAGCTTGGGCCAGCATTGAAAAGCCGAGGCTTGGTGACCCAGCGTAGATCCAAGCTTGGCCCCATTGTTCAACACTGGGAGTTCCTACATGGGTGGGAGGGTAGGCAGAGACTACTTGGGAACCTGTACTTGTTGTGTTGAGACACTCCGCTCCATTCCTCACTTGCTGCCGAATTTGAGACTTTGCGTGTGTATTTTCGAACTGTACAGTATGTCACAAGATGAGATATCATCCTCACCGCCTGAATACGTGTCACTCTATTAAATGCGATAGTTTGTGGGTTTCATCTCTATTAGAAAAAAATAAATATTCAATATTTTCGTTACTTCGCTCTGGTAATAAGATAAAGTGCGGCGTTGAGTACTTATATATTTAGCTTTAAGCTGTTACCCGCACAAGGCAGGGTAGGCAGAGGGAATCCAGAAACCTAGTGTACACTCCGTTCCACTTCCATTCCCCAATTTCCGCCAAATTTGAGGCATTGCGTGTTTAGTGGCGGAATTCATCGCCGCGCTTTGTCTTATTACTTACACAATGCCTTAAATTGAGCGAAAAGTGAGCACAACGGAACGGAAAGTCTTAGCAGTAGTCTGCCAGGTTCTTTCTACCTACTCTGCTCATACGTACCTACACGATACAGTTTGGAGTTAAAAAAACACAATTTTTATCAATAACAGAAGTAAGAAAGAGGGCAGATAGTTACAAGTCCATGCAACTTTATGTACAAGCCTAGCAATAAACGTTCGACATCACAAACTCGTTTCCATTGAGTTGAATACGAGCGATTTCACAGAATCGTTTAAAATCCATTTTTATTTCCTCTCGACATTTGTGGCCTTTATAAAACTTCTATCAAGGCTCGATAGCCAGTAGATTTAAAGCGATTTAGCGATAATAGCAATAGGTAAATAACAGGTAAATAGCTATAGGTAAACAATGATAGATGAAAGTACCTTAGTTTTACTATTAACAGCTTCAAGCTTTAGCAGGGAAGTGGAGGGAACCCAATGATAAGACACTTCGTTTTCCACTTTTATTGAATGACAGAACTCAACAACGCACTTCGACTTTAATAATAATTTCCGCAAATGGCGATTGAATCTACGCATGACGTTTGACGCATACTGTCAAATATTACCACGACATCCTTAACGATTTCACTATGGATTTCAACTCAATTTTATCTTGGTCATCTAGACAATATTTTATATATCTTACGTTGTTTTTGCCCAATTAGGGTTTCGTACTTCAAAGGGAAAAACGGCACTTTTATAGAGTTACTTTGTTGTCCGTCTATCCGATTTTCAAGGCTTTTGTCTCGGGAACATGTAAACTTTCATTGTTAATCCACACTCAGAAAGAAAGCTTATTTAGAAAACATAAAAATTTGGACATAGCGAACTTCAATCACTCTGAGTGTGAATTTCTTAGGCGGAATTTTGTAACAACTTCTCTACAGAGATGTTAGCAACGTAAATAAGTTGTAAAAAGCATATAAGAATTTATATTTCGTCTTGGCCTTCCAGACGTTCAAGTTTTTAAACGAGATTTTATACTGAATAAGTATATTTTTGTTTAGTGTGCATTAAAACTATAAAATTAATAAAAACCTTACAAACTCATATTTATAGTTCATTTTATACGAAATTTTTGTGCTCACAAACGTTAGTTTCTCAATTTTTATTACATATAATTAATTCGAAATCCTAAAATAGCTACAGGTCCCTTTTTGAGTAAATCTATCTCACACCTGATATTTTCCATCTAACAAACTGCAAGTTGCTCTGAAAAAATAAAATCCAAATGGCAAACATATTACGTACATATATTTAACCACACTGGATCATCAGACTTAAGGTCGCATAGCATTAGTCTAATGAAAATGGTTTTCAATTCACATCCAAACCTTTTATGTTCCGCAAAAGCAGTTTATTTAATTTATGATTATTGCAATTATATTGTAATGAGGGATGATACGTTTTAGAGGGTTTGCTCGTCTTTGATCCCTTTTGTGGAATATTTTTGATATAGCTTCACGTTGTAACCCGCATATACCACAATAGGCAGAGGGAACATGGGTACCTAGTGTTAAAATACTCTGTCCTCTTTAATATATTTCCCTTATTCCCATTTCCGTTTTCGTTGGTATTGGTCGTTGCATAGGAGAATTTAACACTGCGCTTTGTTTTATTACCAGAGCGAAAATATGAAAATATTACAGGATCCATTTCCTCTAATAGAAATTGAACCATCTCATTTACAACTTATATCAACTCATACAACTCATACTGTGTTGTTCTTTAATGTTATTTTTTGTGTATTTTAATTAATTTTCGTAAGTACATTTTCGTATTGAGTTGAGTGGATCAGGAACTCGTAGGAAAATAATTTAGTTCTCCATTTTTTTTGTTTAAAGACAAATTTTGTAAATTAAGTAGGTTTTAAGCCGACGACGGTTCGATTTGACGTTTAGGGGACAAGAGCTATTTTTATAATTCTGGAAACGAGATAAAGTGCGGTGTTGAGTTCCGCTGTTTGACGCGTAATGTCTTAAAAACGTATGTGTTCTAAAGGGAAAGGAATATATTAACACTAGGTTCCCACAGTTTCTCTTCCTACTGCCTGCTATGTGCCAGATTCAGTGATACTAAAAAAATCTGAATTTTTAGTTTTTGAGATTTTCGCGTTTTATCAAACAAACCCTACATCATAATATTAGTACAAAAATATATGTTACAAATTATATTTCACAAACATGGTAACATGTAAAGATCATTTTATTTTTAAATAAAACAAGAAATGAAATATCCACATAACCATTTTGAAATAAATCCAATAAATATTAAACCTAAGCGCAAACAAAGGGAGTAAGAGTTTGGTTTACAAATTCACCTGCTAATTGGGGCGTAGTAACTTTGTAATTACGTTAGGATTTTTTTTAAAAGCTAAATGTTTTTGTTGTCCCATGCATAGCGGGGTAGGAGCTTGGGAATCTAGAGTTAAGACACTCCGTGTCCATTAATATAATTCCGTTCCTTACTAATCGCCGAACTCTGGAAACATTTCATGTTTAATGGTGGAAATAATCGCGTTCTTTGCCTCGTTACCAGAGTAATATGGAGAGAGGAAATGGAAACATTAAATAATTTAATTTCTCAAGTCAGACTTAAATTCAAAGTCTAACAAGAACTGTCCTCCTTTATAATATTTAAAAAAATCGTACTAACGATTTTTTAACACTAGTCAAGTGGAAAAGACCTATACGGAAGTCTTAAAATTGGATTCTTTCCTTCTACATTTGCTATGAATAGTACCTATACTTAATTGATAATGGATTACAAATAGATATATATTATTTGTAATCTATTTTTAATTTGGAGCTTCTGTGATTATAATTCGTGTTACTATTGTATATAAGGTTTAGGTATATTATACATTTTTTAGAATATTTTTGATAGAATATATTATTTTTTAGAATATATTTGTTATCTAAGCATCGTCACAGAGGGACAGGCGTGTCATTGTAAACTACGGTTGTAGGGTTCGATTACTACTCCTGTAAACAATATTACCACTTCACCAAGGCCTGTCGTGCCGGAGGGGCACAGACAAGTGACTGTAAACGCGACAGGGTGTCGGTTCGATCACCAATCGAGAAAAGAATTAAATATTTAATATTTTCATTACTCTGCTCTGGTAACAAGGCAATACGTTGAGTTCTGCCACTCAACACGCAATGCCTTAAATTCGGCAGTAAGAGGGGAACGGAATGGAATATTTTAACACTTGATTCCCAAATTTCTTCTGTTTCCCCTACTATGTGTGGGATACAGCGAGAAGCTCAATTGAGCTGAGTTAAGAACTAGTAATCGAACTAGTAAAATATCGAAGAAATGACTAAAAATCCCTTTTTAGTTTTCTCTTAAAGTTTGTAACATATCTGCATACAAATCTTTAACATTTTAGCTGTATTACATTTTGCTATATTATGTCTGTAAGGCAATACACAGTAACCGAAAGTTAAAGTTAGTTACACCTTCTTTAGGAACTCTTTGTTGGCAAATAAAAATAGAAGAACTAAACTGTAGTGGCATTTATTGTATTTTAATGCTAAGGAAACCTTATTTTTTGTAACTGGATATTCAATGTTATTATTATAGCTTAACAATGTGTCCCGCTCATAGCAGGGTTTGCAGAGAGAACCTGAGAATCTAGTGTCAAGATATATCATACTCAAATTTTCCTAAATTTTTGAGGACCTGCGTATTGAGTGGTGGATCTTAACTGGGTCATTCTTTGTTTCAATATATTTAGACAACACGTTTAAAAAAATACATTGAAATTGAACGAAAGTTCCCATTAAATTCCCAGTAAGGTCGCTAAGCCTCTTTTACTTTCCATTTCAAACCAATTCTATGACGAAAATATCTCTCAATTTGATAATCTAATATAATTGATGTTCGTTTGTTTACCTTCCAGATACCAAATTAGGGGCGGAGTTGCTTAACGACTCACGACTGTGTCCACTAGTTCGGTTACGACAGGTTTAATTTCAATTGAACTTCATTCACATTCGTATCAGAAAATTACGTTGCTTCCATGTTTTTTAATTGTCATTGAAAATTTGGTTAATATCTCACTTTTTAACTTCACAGTGTATTTCATTATACATGTAGCAAGGTTAATAGAGAACGCAGTGTTAAACACTTCGACACATTGAGTATAGAATGGCAGAACTCAACGCCGCGAAACCTTGTTACGAATCCGAGTACATAATATTTTTTTTGTTCAAAATATCTTATTGAGCTTTTGACACTTCTGAAATACTAAAACATAACGTATTAACCGATAGAGTATTAACAGCCTAACACTGAGAAAAATAACAAAAAAAAAAATATTATGAGTAATAATTGAATTGAGCATCAATTGAATTGAACATTAACAAAATAATAAAGTTTCTACTCAGAGATATATCAAACAATAGACATACTTAACGAAGAAAGCTGTCGGGTAATATTAATGTTAATAGAGAAACGGATAACGACGTTTATGAATCTTGACTTTTGCTGTAACGAAGTTGTATATCTATAGCTGTAATAAATTTATTAAGGCCTGTCGTGGCGAAGTAAATGGGGCAAGTAGTGGGTTTGATCGGCACTCTAATAAATGAATTGTCGATTTCTTTGCTCTGGTAACAAGGCATGTCGTTGACATTCACCACTAAACACGTAAAGTGAGGAATGAAAGGGAGAGTCTTAACACTAAGTTACTACTGCCATATGCAGAATATAGTGTAAAGCTGAATAATGAATGAAAATAATAAAATTTAACGCATTGGTGTCGATACAGTAAAAAAATATTTATTATAAGAAAAAAATGTTATTTAATAACATTATAAAATCAAAAAAGATGATTTTATTTCTGTTTTGGCAATCAACACGCAATGCCTCAAAGTCACTGGAATGTTGGGAACGGAAGTATTTTAAAGTCTCTATCCTGCCAAGAGCAGAATACAGCATTTATAAAAAAAATAAAATTATATAAAAAATTAAAACATGACTTTTCTTACTAGAAATTTATAAATACATATAATAGTATAAAATGTAAAATATTGTGAAGCATTTTATTGAGGATTGCTCTTGGCTATTACATAAAGTCAATAATTAATAAAATAATTACTTAAAAGTTAAAAGGAACAGAACGGAGTGTCTTAACATAAAGTTCCCAAGTCTCGTTACCTATTTTACTATTTTAAAGTGTTATTCCATACTAAGGAAAGAGATATACTTACAAAATTTTCAAAAACGTATAAAAATTTGAAGTTGGTCCTCTGACTCAACTTCAAATTTTTATATGTTTTTGAAGCCCTGATTTGCGCTTGTACTGTTTTGCAAGAGGCGCGGGTTCAGATCCTGATCCGTTCATATTTTTATTCGTTTTTCTTTCCTAAAGGTGGAATAACACTTTAGAAATAGTAAAAATATAAAAATAAATAGCGTTCTCTTTTGTGAAACGATAATTCTAACAAATTGTCTTTGGGCAGCGGGAACTTGTAAAAATCTCCCTACAGAGATGTTAACAACATAAATAAGTTGTAACAAGAGTATAAAAATTTCGACGAAGCTTTGTGAGAACGAATGGCTTAGTTGGTCAGAGCACTTACACGGTTTCCAAGAGGCGCGGGTTGAAATCCTGCTTCGTTCAAATTTTTATATGTTTTAAAAAAATAAAAAATAAATAAACACGGACGGGTGGTATATATATATATATATAAAGTTAATAATTTAAAGCCATCACGATGGCTTTAAATTATTAACTATATATAATATACCACCCGTCCGTTTAGTGTTACACAAAATTAACTATGGTCAATTTAGTTAATTAAATATTTAGGTGGAGGTGAGCTTTAATGATATACGACCTCGCTAACTCTATTTATAAGTGACTTATACCACAAAGGCTGTAATTTAAACAGGGGTTATAAAATTACACAGTGGGTTATGAATTGAGTGAAAATTGGGTGACGAAGTATCTAAACAGTGCGTGACACATTAGAAAAAGAGTGAGTGGATAAATTAAAAAATAAATAGTATAAAATGTATCGACATTACCGTAACAGCAGGTCGATTAGAGGAGTGCTATGAAGACTTTTTGATTTATGTTTCCGAGATAATTGAATTTGGAACTATAGTGACATTATCTAACTATAGGTATAAGGGAAGTTAAGTATTATTAATTATCAACTATTTCTAGGGTAGGATAGATTTTTTGTTAGAGGTAGCTGGTCTAAATCCGATTAAATAGAAACTTTCTATGAAACATGAATAAATACTTATATCTGAGTTATTTTAAAAAGTGTTTTGAATAAAAACTAAATATATAAAAAACATATTTAATGAAATCTTACAATTAATAAATGAGGCCATTCCGTCACTTAACACACAATGCCTTGACTTACCAATTCAAGTACGGCCAGTATACGGGTTAGTTAGCTGTAGTTTAAAAGACGAAAGCGCTTGAGCTTATATAAATATATTTCGATGGTCGAGGCAATTAGCCTAAGAAATCATCTGTATAAAAAAGTCTATAAGTGATATATATTAATAGAACACTGTTATGACTGGGCACAAGCGTGCTTCTGTATATACGACAGGTAATGGGTTAGATGCGACAGGTAATCGAGGAAATAAAATAATTTATATTTTTATTTCTTAAACTCCGCCACTCAACACACAATGCTTGCACGGCCAAAAGTGTGGAATACAATCATCTGAATAGGAACGGAGTATATTAATATACAAGTTCTCTAATTTAGAATAAGGTTAAGCTCAAAGCCGCATTTCACCTCTATACCATGGCACAAAAGAAAGATTGAATATTTCCTTTCTTCTAGTTGGAATCAAAATCTTAACCAGTATGATCTATATTAGCGCAGGGGCACAAGTGTATGACTGTTAACCCGATAGGTTGTAGATTGGATTTCCACTCGATGAATTAAAATACTTAACATTTTCTGTTGAAATATTTAATATTTTCATATCTTTGCTCTGGTAAGAAGGAAAAGCGCAACGTTGAGTTCCACCACTCAACAGAAAAAGCCTTAAATTTGGCGGAAAGTGAGGAACTGAACGTAGAGTCTTAACAATAGGTTCGAAGGTTCCTTATGTCAGAATAGAATACAGCGTTAAGTAAAAAAAGAACAATTCCAAAATCTAAAAGCAGCAACCACTAAACTAATTTCCAAAAATTGCTATTAAATATGTGGAAATAAAACCTTTTAGCGAGTTAAGCCATATCCGGTCAGGTTTCGATTTAAAAAATCCATTCAAAGAATCCCGTTCAAAATATCCCCTTTTTCGGGTCTAAGTATTCAAGGCGAATAGACATGAAGTAAGAGCATTTTACCTAAAAGTAAATTGGGAGTGTTAGCTCTAACCATTTTGGACGAATTTGCAATTTCTCACTAATGTTATTTGCCTAAATGGGTATGGGTCCTCTTAGATCTTTAAGCGTTTAAGTTAAAAGCCAACTTTCTTATATATCTAAATATATATTTGTAAGGCCAGTCGTAGTGTAACGGCATGTGACCCTACATTACGACAGACCTTAGAATGAAATATCTGCCACTGTAAACGTGACAAGTTGTGACCTCGATTCTCATTAGAGGAAGTTAAATGTTCAATATCTTCACTATCCTCCCGTGGTAAACAAAACTATCTTAAAGAGAGCGGAGTGACTTAACACTAGGTTCGTTCGCGCTTCGTAGGCGCTTTCGTAACGAGGCAAGGCGCAATTGAAAATTTCTTTATGAAGACATAGTGACACAATACTAGGTCATCAGGTTACCTTTGCTTACACTAAGAAATAATAAAAATTATTAAGTATTATTATAAATTATAAATAGTATTTAAAAAAACAAGCAGTAATTCAATAAAATTGTACTGCAAACAACCTCCAAATATTATCAACACCCCTTTATAAGCGGACGCAGTAATAATGTTCCGGATGGCCTTTGAAGTCTCATCTGTAGCCTTTGCTTTGTTGATTAAATACTAGAACTGGACTCTTCCAGCGTGCCATGTATACGATATGGCGGAAAATCATTTAGGAAATTCACTTTTGTTAACTTTAATGAATTACAAGAGAATAACAGTAAGGTGGAGGTAATAGGTTCGTAGTTAAAACAATAGGTTTCCTTTGTCTACCCTGCTATGTGATACAGCGTAAAGTTAAGTGTCTAGAATTTGGATTGTTAAGGCCTGTCGTGGAACAGAAGAGTTGCAACTGTAAATGTTGATTGGATATGGGTTAGAGGTTAGAGCGAAAAGAAATAAACATATTAAATATTTCATTTTTCTAGTGGGGACTAGAAAAATGAAATATTTAATATGTTTATTTCTTTTCGCTATGGTAACGTATGAATTTTGCTATTGGTAGACAATGTCTCTATTTCGGCAGAATATGCGTGAATGTTAAACTAAAAAAAGAGAGAAAATAACGATATATTTTTTAACAATGAAGCCTTGCCATTAAAACCCTTTAATCTCATGTAATATATTCAGCATAGCGTACAATATATTAATACGTGTACGTTACGTAACTTACGTAACGTTAAATATTTTTATCTCTCAGCTCTGGAATTCTGCATCTTTATACGCAATACCATAAAAACTCGGCAAGAGTGGAGAACGGAGTGTCAACCCTAAGATTCGTTTGTTTTCCCTTTTTATCAAAAAAAAGCAAGAAAATATATGTACATATAGATAGAAGCCTCCGCCATACAATATAAGCAAACATAAAATAAATATATTTTTCTATCTTACAGTAAGATTTTTCAGTAACAATTACGTTTAAATGAGCGATCCAACGAGGATGTAACCAAAAGTAATGAAATTGCAGAAATGGGGAGGACTTTTTTCTAAAATTCTTTAAGCCAAAGGCGAAACGCTGAGAAAAATTACACACTTCAAAAGGACGACGCTTTTTTACTTAAGATGACCAAGCAACCGAATTTTGTTAAAGAAAATCTTGTATGATATATAAGTGCAGTTAGTTATACGAGGAAGTTTATTTTGTTTTATTAATATTTAACGTATGTAATATATTATTAAAATTAAATTTAGATAATTGAGGCTTGTTCTGATGCACATTTATGATATTAAAATTAAACATTTTCAAATATTTTTCTCGCTCTCCTACAAAGTAAATGGCGGCGTTGAATTCCTTTACACGCTAACCCTGATATGTCCATCACATATTAGGGTAAGCAGAGGTACCTAGGAACAGCGTAAAAAATGTCACACAATGTCACAAAATTAAATTATTATCATTTCTCTGTTAGAATTAGAAAACATATCGCAACGATAGGTTCCGCTTTTTAAGAGGCAATGTCTAACACTAACTCGTTTATGCCTTGCCAACAACTTTTTTCAAATTCACACTATATATCGAATATGGCTGGGTAGGCAGAAGGAACTTGGAAACCTAGTGTATAAACATTTCATTTAGTTCCCCATTTTTCGCCTAATTTGAAGCAATGTGTGTTGAATGGCTGCCCACCCAATGCCTATGCCTTCTTACCAGAGCGAAGATAATATTAAATACTAGCTGTCCCGGC
>JAYDZJ010295620.1:0-10280 GCA_034509065.1 Eueides lybia
AAATATTTTCATTTCTTCGCTTTGGTAAAAATGTCTCAAATTAGGCGGAAAATGGAGAATAAAAATGCTTTAATAGGACCGAAGTGTTTTAACACTAAGTTACCAAGTCCCCTCTCCCTAACCACATGGCAGAATAGGTATATAAATTAAGGTATTTTATATTGCCTTTATAAGTGTCTCTAAGATTTTTTTTATTTTAGTATAGTCTTTTAGCTTGCTTGATATCTCCGTATAAAGGACAAACCTAATATAAATATATATATATACATATATATATATACATACATATACAGGTTCTGGGTTCGATCCCCAGTCGAGGAAATGAAATATTTCAATTTAAATACTTAATGTTTTCATTTCTTCGCTTTTATTGTTAAAAATGAAGTTAAAATGCAGATGTTTAAATTTAAATTTGAATTACATTTGATATGGCTACATTGCGATTTAACATTTAATAATAGAATTGAAAATAGCTTCTTAATTGTTCACCTTTATCAAAAATTTGAATTACATTTGATATGGCTACATTGCGATTTAACATTTAATAATAGAGTTAAAATAGCTTCCTAATTCTACACCTTTATCAAAAAAAAAAATTGCATGCGTTTGTGAGCAATTATTAGTAGTGTGCCTCAGCTAAAATAGCATTATAAACAAAATAATATTATTTTTCATTTCATGAATTTCAACTATTTATTTCTCGGACTGAAATAACGTACCTCGCAATTTGTAGGACAATGTGGATAGCAAGCTATGTAAATTTTATCTGAATTTTATTTTGTAGGACAAATAATTTATTCTATAATTAACAATAAAAATCGGTTAGTAATATTTTTTTTAATTTGTAAATTCAACATATTTTATCACTATTATCTTAGTTATAAACCGCAATCGAGAATTTTCGTACAAGACTTTTTTTGGGAGTCTCATTTAAACGAAGCTATTCTCGAACATTCAGCTTCATACTAAGAATTCGATTAGTAATATATTTTAAAAATTCGTGCAATAAATATATATCACCCTTGCTACCCCTATTAAGCTACCATTTACCAACATTACTGTAAGAAAAAAAATGGGTATCTTTTCAAAAAGAAGCTACTCACGAAAAACCAGCTTGTTAGTAATAAATTAAGAAAAGTGTTCTAGGGATACTGTAGTAATAGCCTAATCACGCCAGAGAATTTCAATACTATTCATCTAAATGTATACTAATATTGTAAAGCTGAACTATTTAAACGCGCTAATCTCAGGAAATGGTTCTTTCTAGTAAAATCTTAATTTGCAAAGGGCTTTTAATTATCCTCAGCTTCACGCTGTATCCTGCACATGGTAGGATAGGCAGAGGGAACTTAGTGCTAAGACGCACTGTTCCGTTCTCCATTCTCTGCTGAATTTGAAGCTTTGTGTGTTGAGTGGTGGAGCTAAACGCCGCGCTTTGCATTATTCAAAGTAAAGAAACGATAACATTAAATATTTTAATTGAAAATATTTATTATTTCATTTTCTCGAGTAGGAATCGATCCCACAATTATCAGTTCAGTTCATCAGTTTTCATACACTTGTGCCCTTGCGCCAGAACAGGTCTCAATTATACTACATCACATAATAAATCTATGATAACTTTAAAATGCGGTCATCTTAAATATATATGTATATCGTATACTAGTTTATCCTATTTCTATTTCACCACGGGAAGCCGCAGTTAGAAGCTAATATACATATACTTCTACAAGAAAATATATAATGTCAGCACGCTTCAAATGACTCTAGGGTGACAAAGCGCCTTTCAGGGAAATCAACGTCTTAATTTACAAAATCACGTCGATCCTAAGTAAACTATTGTGTGGACTGAACAAATACTGTATAGTTTGGATTTCAATTTCGCTACAATGATATTTGTATTTATAATACTATTGTGATATTGTTATTACCCAGACATTTTGTTGTTGAACGCATGAGTTCAGTATTTTTTTAGAATTAAATTTGTAAAGTATATTTTCCCCCGGAAGACGGAAAAAGTCCGTACGGGTCACATAGTGGTAAGAGATCACTGCCGCCTACGATGTACACGGCATAGCAGAGGAGCGTTAGATCAAGTGGTTGAAATCGTTACTGGTATTTCAAGTAATGAAAACAGTACTCCATATGAGGCCGAACCTGGGTTCTTTTAATTTCGGTATTTTGACGTGAAGATTGCCTCCTTCTGCCGATGACACCTAACGCCTTATATTATGTAAAGTGGCCTTAAGGGAATTGTTTTTTAAAGACTGGCGACACAACTAATATGGTTTTTTAGTGGTTAATGCATATCTAAATTTGCTTCCTCTGGGTTTTAAAGTGAACAAGTTCCGGTTACCCTATTTAAAAATATTTCAGAGGAATGCCTCAACAGAAAATACAAGTTTATAATTTTCTATATTATTTATAGTTCTTAAATTTTTATTACTTCCATTTCTTTGGTCTTTTAGAACAGAGGACAGCGTTAGTTGTACTTCGTTTAACAAGTCGTATTTTTCTAATAGGTTGAAAATTATAAAATATAATTATTAACCCTGAATTCTTTCCGCAAAAGAAACTAAAGTATAATAACTAATAAATTTCATAAGTAACGATAAAATTAGAGATTTTCTTTTAGTTTTTCTACTTATCCCCCAAAACCCTAATCTTCAATACCGACACTTACATTACCAAAGTTAAATAAGGCTGTAATAAGGATATTAAATGATATAAGAAATTATATCACACATTGCAGAAAGCTATTAAAACTTTAGTAGTGATTTATTTTTCGGTCGAAGCGACAACTTTTAATGATGTCAGGCAAGTATTTTAGCTGCGTTACGTAAAAAATGTATGACCGTATAATCTTCTGCTTATAATTTTCTAAGATATTAATCAGGTGATGGCAGCTAATAGGGATTGGTTCTCGTAATTTTGGAAGTATAATACTTCAAAAAAGGATGCATTAGTTTCATTTAAAGATTTGCTTACGATTTGACATTAAAGTATTTAAATTTTTAATAAGTTTTACAGTTCATATAAAATAAGGATATAAGAAACCTTATGATGGCGTAGATAATACGCAACGTCATACAATATTTATTGAAGAGGTCGTCTTAGCCGTTAGTTTTACCCTGCATCACGCCTATAACAGGTTAGGGAGAAGGAGCTTGTGTTAAGACGCACCAATCCCGAGACATATTTTGTTTATTTACAAGTAAAGAAATAAAAATATATGAGTAGGAAATAGCTTACATAAACGTCGCATGTAAGTTTTTATATATCTGACTACCTTTAAATGGTCTAGTACAATTTCAACATCATCATCTCTCACTCAGTCAGCTTCACGCTGCATCTCGCACTGTACAGGGTAGACAGAGGTAACTTAGGAACCTAGTGTTAAGACACTCCGTCCGTTTCCCACTTCCCACCGAATTTGAGGTATGGTGTATTGAGTCGATAAACACAACTACGCGTTTTGCCTTGTAATCAGAGTGAAGAAATAAAAAGAATAAAGAGTTAAATAAAAATGATGTAATATATTATTTCTTCACGTGGGAATCGAATACTACCTATCATATTTACAGTCACACGCTTGTGCCCCTAAATCAAGTTAGGTTTGACAATACATTATCATCACCATCAGCCTGTCCTCGTCCACTGCTAAAGATAGGCTTTCCGGTAGCACGGAACTGAGCTCGATCTTCAATGTATCGCATCCAGTTGCTGGCAGCTACCTTACAAATATCATCACACTGTCTATCTAGAGGACATCCTCCACCCCATAATACGTTTTCTCAAATCATAATTTCGCGAGAATTGTGAACAGCTCATTGCCATTTTAGCCAAGTACTACTTTGGATTATGTCAATCATTTTGTTTCCCTTTCAATTTACGTTCTACAAATCAAATGATAGACTTGTCTTTAACTACAAACGTGACAAGTTGGGAGTTGAGGGAATAAAATATATAATATGTTTATGTTTTTGCTTCGCTTACGAAGCACGACTTTGAATTCCACCACTCAACACGCAATGCCTCTAATTCGACAGAAAGTAGGGAACGAAAGTGTCTGAACTGAGGGGGATACCTTGCACTCTATTAAGTACATACACCAAATGCCTACATTTACCTTTCCGCGTTCAAATTATATTTTTATAAATACAAATATTATACATTAAAAAAACATGAACTTTCTCATTTGCATGCTATTTCCTGAGCTTTTCATTAATTAAGTTCAATAGTCTAAAAAATACAAAACATTTTTTTAATTGTCAGATTAACCAAATCCTTCTAGGTAAGTTTTACCTAATCTCTAGATTGTCACATTATGAGACAGCACGTCTAAGGCATCAAGATGACCCATATATATTTTATTTGACCCGCTTGAGTATTTCAAAATGACCAATTTTTTTGCACATTCTAATAACGGACATGACTTTACGTCACGTCCAAATCAAATGTTAAGGGAACCTAAAAAAATGCTGTAATAAATAATAATCGTCAGATTATTATATAAGAGCATTTTTTTAGGTTCACTAATATCCCCTTCGAAAATCTGACGAGCTCTATAAAGATTTATTTTTTTATTTCTTACCCCTACGAACCGATGTACGACCACCCCCATCACTGAGATAGTCAGATTAACATACGTACATTTTTAAAAATACGTTAAACAAGTATAATATCATTATCTGACATTTTCCGAGTATGTCCATGGAACTGTTTTTTTTACATTTTTGAATATCTGTAGCCGCTCTCCCCACTGATGAAATGGTATTGTTTATATGTCATTATTTTATGTTTTATATGTCATTTTTCTTTTCATCATCTAAGCTTCTAAAGGTTCTAAGGTCTCTATGACGCTCGAGTAAATCCCGATTTAGCATCGTGGCCTCCCGTAAGCTGAAATATTCTTTGTATAATATCGTAGAGTACAAAGGGACTAATTTAGCAAATTTTTAATAAACGATGAAAGGTCTCAATGATTGAACAACCGATTTATTGTTTTAAATAATTAAATAATAAAATATGTTTAAATTGGTTGTTTTATATAATAATAGGACATTTTTTTTTAATTATTAATTTTACTTACTTGTTATAAGTAATTCGATCAATTAATTGAAGAAAGTCGGCAGTGCTCAACGTGTTTCGTAGGTGAGGTAAGTTAAGCAAGGGTATGGAGCTAAGTGAGCAGCTACAACTTTAAGCCAAACCATGGCTTAAATACATATTTATTAGATATAGTACAAAATTGTCATTTGATAAAAACAATACTTTAATTTTAAGAATACATTAGTAATATATGTAAATTTTTAAAAGGTTTTTAAACAAAAATATAATGAACTAAAAACCTAATATATTTTAAGCTTATTTTTTGTTTTTAAAATGGCAGAACTTTAACTTCTTTATTATTTAATAAAAAACATTGAAAATTTATTATTAGGAAGAAACATGATTATAAAGTTTCCTTATGATTTGCGGTGAAGTAAACGAAAGTAAAGGCTTAACGTCTTTAGTAGTATAAAAAATATATAGCAAATCTATAGTTTAGATACTCCCACCGTTTTAGAGTTTTGAAAGACTTAGTATGATTTAAAAAAATTTAAAATCTGCACTCATCAAATCTGCGTTCATCAATCATCGTGACTACTAAGACAATAGTGATCTATTAGTATTCAAAGATTGATTTTTTCACGTTCCTAGACAAAACGCGGCATTGAGATACGCTATTCAATATTTAATAGAAATCAAAAATAGTTTTGTATTGCTTTTATACTTCAATCATCCTAAGTACCAACCTAAAAAAAGAAATTGCGTCGCAAATTAAATCTTATATCAAAGTGATTGGAAAAAATAATTAGTGTTATTTTTTTATGTGAAAAATGAGTTTTTATTCTCATGTAAATAAAACACGGTAAAGTGTGAATCTGAATTACTTACCTGACCTATGAAAACAATAAAAATAGCTAAACAGAGTGTCTTAATAAGAACGGCGAATCTTATAATAGGTTCCCAGATTTTTGTGCCTAGACTGTTATTATTTACGGAAAACAGCGTGAAGCTTAAAATTCTCACTCTCACAGATATCAAACATACATAAACCGGAATTGTAAGACTAGTAACTACGCAAAACGCAGCGTTAAGTTCCGCCACTCAACACGCAATGCTTCGAATACGATGGAAAGTGGAGAATGGAACGGATTACTTATTGAGTGACGGAACTCAACGCCGCCCTTTGCCTTGTTACCAGAGCGAAGAAATAAAAGTATTATTTAAATTGGACATATTAAATATTTCATTTCAACGACTGGAGATCAAACCCACAGTCTATTGGGCTTAGAACCACATGCCCTGCATAGGGTCACAACCCCTGCACCACAATTTTAATTTCTTCGTTCTTCGTATCGATAATACTGAAGAAAATATTGCGTACATATTTTGAGGGTGCTTATAGAATATACAAGTGCATAAAGATAAAATCTAATAAACAAGAAGCAATGAAAGTTTTAAACACATATAATACAATTATAATAAAATTTTAAAAGTGGTTGAAGTTTACTTAATACATACATACATAAAACCAAAAATTGAGTGACAACAGTATGTTCTCTTCGCCTATCCTGCTATATGTGGAATAAAGCATGAAAGTAAAAAAAACAATGTATTAACTATATTTTATCAACAAAAATTACAATTTGAATACTATTTTTTATTTCCATAAACCGAAACTTTTGATCACTTTTAATACAGATTCAACAAATTTACTATGCAGTAATTTAAAGTTTAATACATTACTATTTTAGTTTGCGGGTCAGGTTATCCAGGGAGTTACGTAATCAAGGTCCAGCCGCAGCTCACGAGCTTTTAGCCTTTATTTTTAAAAGATTCTTGCTGACATTACATTACCACATTCTACAGCAATTTGTACGTAATTGAGATTGTAATTGGAAATTTGGGAATAAAATTTTGTGGTCACCCGTTACTTAAATGAGAATTTCGTTTTACCGAATTTCGTAAATATTTTTGTGGGATTGAAATTTTATTTAAAAGTATTTGAATTTAACACCTTGTTGTGCGGTCGGTTGTAGGATTATGTATGACACTCTGTTACAGACTCGGATTTTTTTATAACTGAAGTCTTTACGTATTTCACCGTGTATATCAGTAAACTATATTTGTTTTCCTTACTTATTTGATTTAATTTTTGATTTATAATAATTTTAAATTTAATAGAAAAGATATGAAAATATTTCATTATCTAGTTGTAATTGTGATTGTATAAGTAATAAGAAAATATCAATAAAGTTATAGTACTTGTACTCGTAATAAAATTAAACATATTTGATGAATCACAAAAAAAAAAATAGCAGAAACCGCTAAAATAAACTACAAAGTCATTTTTCAATACCAATTAAAAAAATCTCACTTTACAAGGTATGTTGTTGTATATGTTTTTCATATTGATAAAATGACATCCATTTGTTGCGGTGATAAATTTTAGTACTTGCAAGATTGACACGTATCGATTGGCGTAAGTACCTATCATCAAAATCGCTTAATCTATTTGGTCTCTATAATAATCTTGTAAAGTAACACGTATTGAGGCCTGTCGTGGCGCAGTGACAGAAGCATTTAATATTTTCAAATTAAAATGTTTAATGTTTTATTTCTTCGCTCTGGTAATAAGGCATAAGCTCGCGGCGTTGAGTTCCGCCACTCAACACGCAACGCCTCAAATTCGGAACGGAGTGTCTTAACACTAGGTACCCAAGTTCCCTCTGCCTACGCTGCCAAGTGCGGGATACAGCGAAAAGCTAAAAAAATATACACGCACCATTACGTATGTTAATTTGTTAATATGTGGATAACGTTGTGAGTTTCACAATTATAAAGAAAATTTATATTTATAGTTTTGTTGTAAATAAACTATTATTGTGACAATTGTTTGTTATTCCTATTAAATAAATAAATAAATAAAATTCATACATATATTGACTTATAAACACATTACCCTATTTTACGTAGTGCAGTCAAGTAAAAATAATAACTTTGTATGTACTTAATACACTTAATACATTTTTTTTTTGTTAGTGTTTCAAATATTTATTAAAACTTATATATATAAATATTCATAACACAGAAATTGTTTGAGTTCTAATATACGCTAAATAAGTGTATTTTATAGAGTGTATTGAATATAAATTGTATGATACTTTCAGTTTTATTTCAAAAATATGATTACGTTTACTTTAAATCCAACACATATAAGTGACGGTTTGTGTTGCGAAACTCAACACTGCACGTTGTATTGTTATAAATTAATTCAACAATTAAAAAGTTGTAAATATTAAGTTTTACCTGAAAAAACAAAACAAATAAACATAGCTAAACTAATTTAAAAGTAACTACCTTTCAACGTGAACACCACCACTCAACTATTCGGCAGTCGTTACATACGTAAATAAAATAAAATCTACTAGACTAGTGAAGTTAAATTCTTTCACATTGAACTAATATTTGCACCGGAACATAGTAAAATTACGTCTCAAAGTCGATGTCTCCATTTGTGAAAGACGAGAGGAAAAGTTGATTTAAGTGTGAGTCGTATTTTTATATTAGGTTCTGTAGATATATATTTTTAAATATTATTAGTTATATTTTTTGGTATATTTCATTTATTTAACGCTGCATCTCGCAAATAGCTAAGGTTAGTCACGTGTTTAAATTATATGTTAAATTTTTTTCGTGTTAAATTTTATGTTACATTTTCTCAAATATAACATATCACTCTATGAAGGGCGGAATTCCATGCCACGTTTTATCTTAAACTTATCTTATGTATCATTGAGACTTAAGTTAACAAGTGACATTAACCATTTTTTTTTCTCTCAGTTAACTATTCGTATTAAAAATGAGGCCTGTCTTGGCGCAAAGACAAATTAAATAATTTAAATATTTTATAAAAAAACAACAACAGCAAAAACAGATGGACACGGTTCCCACTACGTAAAAGTATCCCTAAGTAGAAACGTTCCAATTTACTGAATGAGACTATCACGGGAATAGTTTTATTTAAGCAAGTCTTTCTACCGACAGATGCATAGAAATTAATTTTGCAAAGAAATTTTATTAAAATTCTTTCTTTCCTATAATAAAGATAATAAAAAGATAGATTTAAAGATATTCTTTCCAGATTTAAGCTGCACTTAGATTTTTAAATAAAATACTTTCGTTCAGCACTTGCTGCCGAATTCAAGAGGCATTGCTTGATAAGTGACAGAACTAAACAATCAGAACTCAATTTATCAGAAGCGCAGATCAACTCAGTTCTTTGGCACTATTATATTATAAGTTTCAAGACAATACGTTAACCGCTTTCTACTCAATTTTGAAACCTTCGGAGTAATGACACTTTTGACGTGAGTTTTTAACACTACCATTGATTATGCAAGAGCCAATTTTCCTCTTTCAATTTTCACTCTCGCTGCATATTTCTTTTATATCATTCTTTCATCACATATTACTATAATTTGAAGGACAAAACCATAGCAAACAAAATCATGTTTTAAACATTAAATCAAAGCTCAAAGCTAACTTAAAAACAATGGTTTATTTCCTTGGCTCTATACAAATATTTTAATTTTGAACTTCTAAATAGAAATACGATTTTTTCATAAAAAGTTCTTGATAATAGGAACTACTCTATTTTTTTTTAAAATATATCTGCTCTGACAGCAGGCGTAATAAAAGTAAAAGAAACGAAGATATACAAAAATATATGGATAAATGTGTGTATACATAAGTATATTATCGATACTGTTCTCCGTTTTCAGTTCGTTATAAAGTTACTGTGTAAGTTGTGAAATTAAGCATCGCACTCTCTTATTCCGAGATGACAATTAAACATTAAGTTAAATATTGTTAGTTTAACTCGGTTCAAATCCTATTAAGAAAATTCTGGTAAGAGATAAAGAACAGGTATTATGCTTATATAATACTTATTCTTTATCTCTTCACAGAATTTTCTTGGGTTGCGTATTGAAAATTGATTTGTGTTTAATTATATTTATATGAAATGACTACGTCAGACTATTTGACTGCACCACAACTGCCTTACAAATTCAGTATCATATGTTTCTTTATAATAAATATTTATTTATATTGAAAAGTTCGTTACAAAACTTTCGTTTCCGGGTACATATGTAATGGTACGGGAGGCCACGATGCTAAATCGGGATTTACTCGAGCGTCATAGAGATCTATTGGGTTGTGAAGCTTAG
>JAYDZJ010296423.1:0-10252 GCA_034509065.1 Eueides lybia
AAAAGGAAAAATAAATTTATTATTATATTTTATTAACAACCCTTTCATTCCGCGAACTTTTGGACCTCCCCTCGTATTTATCGAAAATATAAGGACTAAAGCTGGGGCGTTGGGGGTCGTCATCCAATCATCGTCATCGCTATGTCCGGAACGGCGAGAATTGAAAGACAAAATACAAATAGCTACGGGAAATGTAGGAAGAGGTAGAGAAGGAAAGAAGAATGAATTATTACATTTAATGGATGACAGAGATCTGGATGTTATTTGTATTACTAAGACCAAGCTTAAAGCCTAAAGAAAGATTTACCGGGCGACCGGATCGCTTTAGGGTTGTGAATCAAAAATCGAGCGGGGTAGTCAAGATGTAGATGTGTTATAGCAGTGGCGCAGCTAGGGTATTTGCTGCCCGTTGCGGCTTGAGAATAGATGCCCTTTAAATTGTGAAAATAATTTCAGAAAACACTAAAGTAAATATATAATTTTTTATTGCTTCAAAATTATAATAACTATATATAAAGAATAACATTAGATCTTGGTAAAATTTATGGAAAAAACTAAAAACGAATATTACGCGCTTTTTGACCAGCAAAATTATTAATTACACACCCCCCCAGCTACGCCACTGTGTTATGGTTCTCTCGATTGGTTAGTGTAATGATAAAATACAAGGCGATCAAGCCGAAGCAGCTTTTATTTGATCGCCTCATACCTCGCCTCAAGTTATTTTTCTACTTGCGTTGAGGTTGGTAGAGTGTCAGGGACCTTCTACGTAGTGTTAGAAAAAATGAAAACCTAATTATATGTGGTGATTTGAACGAATGGTTCGGAACTGCACGTAGTGGTCATGATGTAGTGCTAGGCCAATATATTCATAAAAGAATGAATGTAGCTGGAAAGCTTATATTGGAAATTGGCAAAGACCACACGACCGACCACAAATAAATTCACATGTACAAACGGAAAAAATTGATAGATCTATTCCTAGTGGATCAACGAATTCGAAGCCAATGTATTTACGCGAGTGTGTTGGGGTGCTGAACTGGGAAAAGGTTATTATCTAGTCGTAGCTGAACGACCTGTTCTGGTTTTTGTGAAATTTATACTTAAAATCGGAGAGAGATCTCATATAACTGACGCAGTCCGAAGTCATCGTGCCTTTGTATACAGGCACGGGTTCACAGTCAGATATGCGGAGTCAGTTTAGCTGATCGCATACACAATGAAAAGATACACAAACTGGATACACCATTTTCATTGTGTATGCGAACAATAGAAGCGTGGATGTCACAGTAAAAATGAAGAAGAAGGTGCTTAGGTCGTATGGGCACGTCGAGTGAATGAGTGATGAAAGAATGGCGAAAAAGATTTATGAAGGAAAAATGAATGGCAATATATCGGTTGACCTTCGAAAACGCTTTATATTGAAGCCAACATCTTTAAAGATTTCATTTCTTCCTGACGCGAATTGCAAATATGTTTTTTTTTAATTCACGCATCCCATTATAACGGTGACGTTGTATGTAGAACATACACAAGGGGTGGGTGAAAAGTTATACTGAAGCCTAGGGTATTAAAAATGCTGTTAGAAATGTATCAACATATTTTTCTATATAATCTCCCTGTACTTCAATTTCCCTGCAATTCATTTCTTAATTTTTTCGTAAAGAGATTTTATGCCAGTGAAAAAATATTCGCAGTCTTTGCCTTCAAAATGCTCGTCTACAACCGCCTTCAATTCTTCATGGTTCGAAAATATTCGTCCTCATAGGTCTTTCAAATTGGAGAACAGGAAGTAAACACTGGGGGCCAGGTCTGGACCGTTTTTTGTTTTACCAGTTGATTTCTTCAAACCCTGTCTCAGCCAGGGCCCGCCTTGCAACCCACGCAGTATGCACGGGTGCATTGTCTTGCAAAAACAGGATTCCTTTACAAATTTTCCTCTCCTTTTCTCGGCAACCACTTGATGCACTTTTGTCAATAATGCGGCATAACAGTGCCCGTTCATTGTAATACTTTTAGGAAGGTAGTCGATGAAAAGAATCCCTTCGCAATCTCGAAAAACTTTGCCCATGAGCTTGGATGCTGATTTTTCCACTTTAAATTTCCTTGGCGGCTTCTCTCTTTTCTATCCATGCATTCACTCCTGTTTTGACTTCGAGTCTTACTGCCGGATCCATGTTTCATAGACGGTGACAATTCGAGTAAAAATATCTCCAGGATTATCACCGCAGAGGTCCAAAAACTCCTATGTAGTTGTGATGCGACGCTTCTTGTCCAGCGGAGTAAGCATTGTTAGCACCCATCGTGCTTAAATCTTTCTCATGTGCAAATGATTGTGCAAAATATCGCCAATTCGTTCCTTGCTAATGGCTATGGTTTCAGCTATTTGCCACAATTTGATTTGCCGATCTTTAATAATAAGTTTTTTCACATTTGCAATATTTTCTTCGGTAATTGCAGTGTTTGGACACCCTAACCTGGGATCATCGTCCAGCGACTCTTTGCCATGCTTAAATTCTCGGCTTTATAGTGGCAAATGAAGGTACAAACTCCCCATAAACTTTAGACATCTCTTCAAATATTTCCTTCGGTGTTTTGTTCTTCTTTGTGAAGAATTTTATAATCACTCTATAATCTAATTTGGTAGATTGCAAGGATGACCCAGACATGATGATGTTTACAGTTCAATAACTAAAAGTGTAATGATGCTAATGACTTGAAACTCGGTATTTATACAACTGAAAGTACGTGCAATTAGTGATATGCAGCGCGAGAAATCAATCATAATTTAAGGTACTCAGGCTCAGAACTTTTCAGGTGCCCCTCGTAAAAGAAGTAGTAGGAAAATATATTTAATAAATAAATCTTGTTGTTTTTTCAGTTTCACGCTATATCCTAGAAATGAGCAATAGTTCCCCAGTTTTTGCTTAGTTCTGAAAGCATTGCGGGTTAAATGACTCAGCTTAGTGAGAATGAATGGCTTAGTTGGTCAGAGCGCTTGGACGGTTTCCAAGAGGCGCGGGTTCAAATCCTGCTTCGTTCAAATTTTTATACGTTTTTTAAATTTAGTATTTTTCCTTTGTGAGTGTGGAAATACACTTTAAAATATTAAAAACTTAAGTACCTCGAACCCACAACCTGCACCACGATGAACTTTTTAATTATAATAATTATTGTTTATCCACCGAATTCGAGGCATTACTCTCTCTATAACTCTTACTATAACTAAGAAATGAAAATATTAAATATTTCATTTCTTCGAGTGAGCTTCGACCCCAAAACCTGTAGTGTTTACAGTTACACTTGTGACCTACGCCACGACAGGCCTTATTTATTTATTTATCCTTTATTGTACACAATTTAAAACAATAAACTTGTACAAAAGGAGGGCTTAACGCTAAAAAGCATTTTCTATCAGCCAACCTCGTCAGATGGGAAATGTAATGGTAGTGGTACACACATATACATACATATATAAACATACATATATACATGCGCATATACATACATACATACATACAAACTTACATACATACATATATACATACATACATACATACATACATACATACATACATAAATACACATATACATACTACATGACCCATATAAACACATACTCGTATACCAATAAATACGATATAATTATCATTATAAAAACAGGCCTCTACTAGTTATTAATAAATATTGTAAGCGGAATGGTCTGCGTGCGAGCAGAGTGTTAAAAGAGTATCTAGTGTTAGAAGAATATAAACACCCGCGGCTTTATTGTTTTTGTAAAAAATTAAATTTGGTTTGTAATTAATATTATGCTGTTGTTTTCTATGTAATAAATAAATAAATAAATAACAGACAGGTTCGGGGCGGTTTTGCGGGTTGGTTATCGTGTGTAAGGGATGGCATTGATACTGTAAATTCTTTCCAGTTTATTTTACTTTCATATTGTTTAACTTTCTTTAAAATAATGTAACGATTGTTTAGTTAAACTTTATTATGCAATTTGCCTTATTGTTAATTAATTATAGAGAAATATTGTCAGTAAAGTAAACTTTGTAGTAAACCGCTTGTAATCCATCCTAAATTATCTATTTTTAATAAATAACACTTCTGATTCCTAAAAGTATAATGCATATTACATACCTTATAACTTTCCTCGCGATGAAGAACACGTCGTCCACTAAACTGGACGTGTTAGAACTAGACGAAGCACTCGATAATTTCAACGCCTTATTAACACTCTCTTCTAAGAAATATCTGTTAAATAACCAAATAATATACAATAAATTAATAATTATTAATTATGTGCATATTCATTCACAAAACAATACATATGAGGATACAGAACCGAATACGGACATTTCGATTTAAGATCCGCGTATACGGATAAGGATTTTTCTGGTTTTGAATATCCGTGGTTACGGATACGTACATATATGTACTAAGAGAACTTGGAAATCTACATATCACAAATAAGTTAAGTTTCAGTTGAGCTAACTACCAAAATTGTTAGCGAAAGTGCCTACCCTACTATACAAGAACAGCGCAAAGCTAAAAAAAAAGGAATATAATATGATTTTATATTTATTATGAATGTTCTGCATTAAATACGACAATACAATAGAAAATTACTGAACATTGAATGCTACTGAACATTGATTTTTTCTCGTTCCGCTGTATACTGCATATGACAGGATACACAAAGGCCTGTCGTGGCGCAGCGGCACAAGCGTGTGACTGTAACCGACAGGTTGTGGGTTCGATTCCCAGTCGACGAAATGAAATATTTAATATTTTCAATTTGAATATTTAATGTTTCATTTCTACGCTCTGTTAATAAGGCAAAAGCGTGGCGTTGAGTTTCGCCACTCAACACAAATGCCTCAAATTCGGCGGAAAGTGGAGAACGTGAAGTGGAACGGAGTGTCTTAACTCTAGAAGCTTAACTTTAGAAGCTATGTATGTATGTATGTACACAGAGCGAATTTGAGAAACGAAGATGCAATTGTTTAGACATTTCGTTCTGTTTCTCAAATTCCTCTGCTAAGAGCGTTTGACCTCGTTACCAAAGCTAAGATAAGAAAGTATGAAATATTTCAACCCTCAAATAGAAATTGAGCCCATAACCATTGTGTTCATGGTCACACATGGTTCATATAATATAAACAAAAATCATGCAAAAATTTCTAAATTAATCACTATCAGACTCTATCAGCTTCACACTGTATCCCGCACATGGCAGGGTAGGCAGAGGGAACTTGGGAACCTAGTGTTAAGTCACTCCGTTCTCCACAATCCGTCGAATTTGAGACATTGCGAGTTGAGCAGAGAAAAGCAACACCGCGCTTTCCCTTGTTACCCGAGCGAATAAATATTAAATAATTAATTTCATCAAGTGAAGATCAAACCCACAACTTATCGCATTTACGCCACGACAGGCCTAAATTCAGCTATAACTATATAACAACTCTTAAACAACTTAGTAACAAGAGTGCAGGTTCCCGTTGCATACAAATATTTCTAATAATGAATATTACCTCTCCAGTGTCAAGTAGTGACTCAACACGTCCTGAGCCGTCCTTGTCATATCACAATTAGCTATGATCTTCTCGACGGTTTCCAAGTTAGATGCTTTTGTAGCCTCATCTGCATCTTTGTCCGACTGTTTTTTGGAAATAAATACTTTTTTATTATTATTTTTATTGATTTATGATTTAAAAAAAAAACAATAAATAAAATAGGTAAATAAATGGTATTAGAAAAATATGAAAAATAATATTTTAATATAGGTAGAAGAGACAGATTGTGGGTTCGATCCCCACTAGAGGATTATATTAATATAGATTTTTTTTATAATTACTCAGCCTTTATTACTTTATTTGAGGCAAAACTAAATCACAATATAAAATAAAAGAAAAGATTTTTGTTCACTATCACACTGTATTCTAGACATGTCAAGGTAGACTTAGGGAACTTAGGAACCTAGAATTAGCATACTTCCATTAGGGCACTTCACTTTTCCCACTTACCCTACTAAACACTGCGCTTTGCCCCGTTACTAGAACAACACTACAAATAATATACTAAAATAAGGAAAAAAAAAGATAAAACAAAAACCATACAAAAAATGTGTGCGTGTACTAGTGTACACACGTAAGAAGTAAAACTTTTTTACGGCATTATTTTTCGAAAAATTATCTACTATATGCCACTTCACAGAAATGGGTTAAAAAAAGCTACATTGGATAAAGTTAGAACATAAGGCGTTTATTATCATAGACATACATACAAATAAAACAATTATATCATTTTACCTTATTGCCACTAATACTATTATAGTATTCCATTAATTGTCATAGAATAAATACCATAATCACACCCACATGATGGTGTATTAGAAAATACATTCAAAAACTGAGGTTAACATTAAATAACTTACAAAAAAATAAAATCCATAACCACACCCAAGAAAAATAGATATAGTGACTAGTTAAAAGAGAAAAATGTGACGGTAATTTTTTTTCCAACGCCGATAAAGAAGGTTCACTTCAAAAAAATACCTGTATTTTCCTTCTCAAGAATGCAAAATACATATGCAATCTGGAATGCATCAACGCCAGTTCAGTCAACACGGGCTCCACCACCAGCGGATCTGAACCCGCACCCCCCAGCGTGGTTAAACGCCGCGCGCTCACCATCTCTGAGCACACGCGGCGTATCGCGTTACAGATCTGTGGTTAATTAAAATTTATTTCACTAGATATAAAAACGTATAAAGTTTTATATGAACGAAGCAAGATTTGAACACAAGCGCCTTGGAAACCGTCCAAGCGCTCTGAGCAACTAAGCCATTCGGTCTCATCAAGCTTATTCGAAATTCTTATACGTTTGTTACAACTTATTTATGTCGATAGCATCTCTGTAGGGATGATTTCTACAAAATTCCACTACCCAAAGATATTTGGGATATTTTTCTTTCCTAAGTGTGGAACGGAGTGTCTTAACACTAGGTTTTCGGGATCCCTCTGCCTACCCTACCTTGTGTGGGATACAGCTATACTAAAAAAAGATGTGGAATAATACTTTAAAAATAGTAAAATATCTTTAAAGTATTATTCCACATCTTTCAGGCTGTGTAAAATTAAAAAAAAAAATCATTTAACTCTTCGAGATGTACTCTTACATCTTTTTGTTTTGTTTTGTTTGGGGCTTCGTTTTTATTGGGTAATTAGAGATATGTGATATCCTAAATTGTTCAACTTGAGGAAAGTTTAGATTAATACTTAAATTTGTAGTAAGGAAAAGTTATTTATTAAAAATTAATATGTTATTCTTGTAACCATACCCAATGTGTAAAAATATCCTCTTACGTAAACTTTGTGTGAATTTACGTAACTTTGTGTGAGTTTACGTAAGAGGATGCTGGCGCCGTAACGCGTTATGTAACGAACGTTTATTTCCTTCCTAACACTTAAAAAAATCATATTTCACTTATGGAAAATTGCACAATCTGTCTGTCAGTCTTAAAATAAAAATCAAAATATTCTTTTATCAATTAGGCCATTAATACGAGCACATTTGTCATGTTATATAGAAATGTGTGTAGTGTCAGTCCTACAGGAAGCAAATAATGCAAATATAAATAAAGCCCCATTCACACCTTAACAACCAAATTATTAAAGTAGCACATTTAAAATCTCTCAACATACAATAAATCACCTACCGTGGGCTGCAAGATGCGGACCGCGGCGTTAAGTTGCGCGTGAGCTCCGCTGGTAGTAAGAGCAAGGCGCAGTCGCTCGATGCGCGCGGCCGCCGCCTCTAGCACGCGTGTGGCCGAATCCGCGTATGCCGCCCCCGCCGCGCCAGCAGGGATACTACTGGAACGACGGAGGGTTACCTCTAACTGGGAGAGGGAAGTAAAAATATGTATAAACGTAATAGTATCTTTGATTTTCGCGATTGTTACACATTTTAAATGAAACAATTTTAACCGGATTAATCGCGTAGGAGTCTACCCGTGACCGCGGACTACTGTAAAGTGTTCGAAACATCGGGTTTCCAAAAATGTTGATCAATCAATATACGGGATTAATCCGTTCAAAAGTGTTTCATTCAAAATATGTATAAACGCTTTCATTTATGGAACGGAAATAGTATTTTTTTTTAGCTTCACGCTGTACCCCACACGAGGCAGAGTAGGCAGAGGAAACCCGGAAACCTAGTGTTAAGACACTCTGTTCCTCACTTATCGCCGAATTTGAGGCAGTGCGTGTTGAGGAATTCAACGACGCGCTTTACCTTATTACCAGAGCGAAGAAATGAAACATTAAATATTTCAATTGAAAATATTAAATATTTCAATTTCTCAAATGGAATGAAATGAATCGAACTCAGAACATGACGGTTACAGTCACACGCTTGTGCCTCTGCGCCACGACAGGCCTGATTAATATATATGAATTATATAATATATAAATAGTTATTGAAAAATGAGTAATTTTGTTAAAATTTATGTATGTTTTATTGTGCACCTTAACAGGAGAAATATATAGATAAAAACAAAAATGAAAATAGTGTCGTTATTGTTTTTGTTGTTATATATTTATAGTTAACTATACTATTTAAAATAATAAAATAAAAAAAAAAATACTGGTCAAGTGTGAAACAGATTCGCACACTGAGTGTTCCGTATCAATATCAAGATTGTATATCAACGAAAACCTAGCAAAAAAATTGACAACCAATAAAAAAAAAAAACTTTATAATAATTGCAAAACAATTATTTATATTACAAATTACCCGTTTTACCAAACTTTAAAATTGTATACTTTCTATTATAAAATTAATACAGGAAATACTCATTGCGATTACGCGGAGTGTTTATGACTGTGTGTATGTATATGTATATGTTTGTACATACACATACTCACAAAAACACACACCTGTATGTGTGAGTTTGTGTGTGTGTTTATGTTTTGTTTTATATTTATAAATTGTATTTATCTGTACAAGAAATGGGCGTCGTATGCACAGTTGTATAGACATAGGTACATATTTTCGCAAATATTATAACATTTTCAACTCTTAATTCCTGCATATGAAAGGTTATTTAGCCAATTAATCACAGCTTTCGTACATAAGTAGTTTTGCATAGAAAGTATATGAAAAGGTTGATTTATTTTATTACACAAAATGGAAGATTGGAAAGTGTATTATTGTCTTATAAAACCAGAACGTATATCAGTTCTCAGGGCAGCGAAGTCATTTCGCCTATTTATTATTTTTTCTATTTAAAATAGAAAGTTTCCTAACACACAAAATAGCACTAATTGTATATAAAATGCGAGAAATCTGTATGGTTAAAGTACATAATTTTAATTACTAATCTCTGTGTTTTTTTATACTAAGAAAATGGGATTTTATAGGATGAAATTAAGTACAAATATATTTTTAAGGATTATTTATAATAAAATACGTGGAAAATTTCATTTTTTGGATTTTATTCTGTTCTTTTTTCTTTAAATTTAATTGTCATCGTAAGTCCACGGTAAGTACTCCATATATTTAATTAAGCGGCGAATTTCATTAAAAAATGCAGTAAAATCTATGCATAAATGATTGTATTTTTAAAATGTAGACCTAGTAGTAGGCACGTGTAAATATGTGTGCGTGTATGATGATGATAATGTCCTCCCAGTCGTACTCGTCGACGGCCACGCATTGATATTAATAATTAGTTCGACGTTTGTGTGCGTAAAATGACTACATGATATAAGGAAACTGCAAATTTTTTTAAAGGGTAAAAGTACTGTTTCTTTTTACAATCAATAAGGGAAAGCAAGGCGTTGAGTTTCACCACTCAACTCTAGCTGAAACTCGGTGAAAAGTGGAGTATCTTAACTGCAATGTGCGGGATACAGGAGGAATCCTAAAATCTAAAATATAAAAATACCTGAGAAGCAATGTATTTGGCGAACAACTCGACCCCCTCTTCCGCACGCCCTATTTGCGGGAACAATTTAAATAAACGTTCAACAGCCGCATCATCCTCATTTCTGGAAGCCTCTTCAAATCTGTAATTAAAAATGCATTATCTAATAAATTAATAAATTATGTTTAAAAAAACACCTCGATGAGGCTTTCGTACCGAAACAAAAGTGGAGAAAAAAAAGAATTATCTCTGTATTTACATGATGGTTACATATAAATATGTATAATAAATTTTCATACATCTAAAACGAGACTAAAAAAG
>JAYDZJ010296503.1:0-10249 GCA_034509065.1 Eueides lybia
CGCTGGAACGGATTTCCAGAGGCGCAGGTTCGAATCCTGCTTCGTCCAAATTTTTATACGTTTTTAAATTTAGTATGCATATTGTTATCATCGAGTAACACTAGTATGAGTAAGTGAATATTTCCAAATTATTGAAACGGTGAAATATTCAGGTTTACATTTGTCTATTATTGAACGTGATCATTGAAATAATATGTACAGTGAATAGTTTTGAATTACAGCGTATAATTTCGGATAAATATAATAACAAATTGTAAATTGACCATTAATTGATATTGATGATTGAAAAATAATAAAGTATATGATACAGATTAAAATGCAACATTTGAGAAAGTTCGTCGTACACTGACACTAGAGGATGATCACGTTAACAGTATGAGGACTCACCTGAAAACATGTCGGCAGGAAGAGGTTGTTGACCGTAGACAAAACATATGCAGACCGTAGCGTTTGGAGCTCCGTTTCCAATTATTATTATTTTTTTTCAATTTTACAAGCCGTCGCTAAGCAGTACCGTTCCCGCGAGATTCCTCCTTAGTATTAACTGAATTAATCAACTCTTCTTATTATTTTTCCTAAAAATGCGTCCCTAAAGGGTTGTCAACATCAGATTTATTTAAAAATTTTACATCGCTAAAGAAAATTAAGACATAAATGTTATTAGTCATATAAATTCATATTATAATATAAGTTATTCTTAAATAACTTTAGTATTGAATGTATTTTTCGTAAATATCGCTCCTTCCATTGATGAAGAATAAATCATTCTAAATTGGGTGAACTGAGGGGGAATGTTGTAACTTGTGGTCCGTTGAGTATGGCAATTTTGAAAATTTTAATAATACTTTACTGTTAGATTAAAAAGCTTCATTTTATAACACCAACATTTAAAAGAAAAATAATTGCTACTATACCTACTTTTCTTTTTTTATTAGCTTTATGCTGTATCCTGTACATAGTAGGGTAAAAGGAAATTTCGTCTTTACATACTCCATTCAAATTCCCACTCTCATGTTCCCCGATTTCCGCCCAAATGTGAAAGCTAATATGTTAATTAGCGAAACTTTAGCCTTAACTCTAACCGTACTTAGCCTCCTTCAGGTATTGAATGAGGTAATGAAAACATTGAATATTTCTTTGCCCAGGGTAAAAATCGAAACAAGAACCTGTCGCATTTACAATGGCACGTTTGTATAAAGTTGTGGGTTCGATCCCCATTTGTTTAAATAAAATTTTTAATATTTTCATTTCATCGCTAGGATAATAAAGCCTTGACACTCGGTTCCCAAATTCCTTATTTTTTCCTACCCTGCCATAAGTAGGATACAGTATAAAGAAGCAATGAAAAAAAATGCAATTCAAGAAAATTATTCAATTCAATCACCATTGATTTTTATTGTACCACTGTAAAAAAACTTCTTTCTTCTGTAATTTATTCTTTTCAGATTTATCATTTGCTTTAAGCAATCATCTTACGTCTAAGTTTATGTACAACAGGCTGTTACTTTAAACACTTTTTGGTCTGATTATTTTCTAAGAGCTCATAAATTTACTGTTTCTAATTCAAATAGTAAAAAATGGACGCATGCTTTCAACAAATATAAAATCTTTTTTTATTCTTAAAAATTTTACTTTCGCGATCTTTGCCTGGTCTTAAGGGATTCGCACTAAAAATAAAATCAAAGTAAATTTATTGAAAGAATACTTATTTTTCAATGATTCACAACAACGTATAATAATAAGTAAAAACGTACTTATAAATAGTATGACGTATACGTTCGCGTATGGCAAATAATCCCACATAGTTATACTATGCTTACTTTTCCTTCTGTACTTAAAAATCGAGAATATTTTAAGTGGCGGTCACAAGGGCACTCTAGTGTTAAGACTCAGTTTCCATTAAAAAACTTCCGTTCTTCAATTTCCGCTATTTTGAGTCATTGAGTATTTAGTGGCAGAAATACAGAGCGGGATACAGCGTGAACCTAAAAAAAATATTTCACTTACTATGGTTCCTATACAAAGCGCAACTTTGAGTTTCACGATGCCTCGATTCCCCGAAAAGTGGAAAAAGAAAGAGAAACGGAGCAAAGTATCCTAACATTAGGTTCTTAGGCTTTCTGTGTCTAGAGAGTAGGTAAATAATGTCCTAATCGCCTTTCATTAATATACAATAACTTCAGCAATTTATTTGAGTACAAGCGAAGGAATAATTTAACAAAAATATGTTATGTTGAAAAAGACATTTTTTTATTATTTAAATTCACGCTGTAAATCGTAAATAGCAGGAGAGGCAGAGATAATTTTGTTTCTGCTCTTTTCATACCGCCCAATGTTAGAAACGCAGCATGTAATGTTGCTGAACTCAACGCCGCGCTTTGTTTCATCAGCGGAACGAAAGTAAAAATATTTACATACATCACTGTTCACTAAGACATTCATATAAAAATCGCACTATTCAGTTTTATACTATCAATTACAATATAGACACTTGGTCAGTACCATATCTAATTATTGTTATATCTAGTTTTCATTAGATATATACCAATTACAATATTAATTACATACACAATTAACATCTATTATAAGAACGTATTATTTTTATCTTTACTATATAAACTCTAACTAGGAATATTCTAACGTAAAAACCGCACTTAAAAAGTTTATTTTTTACAGCAGCTACGGTGTCACGGACACTTTTCCTGCTATATACGGCATATAGCGTGAAACTAAAACAAAAATATACTATTAAATTTACGATATCGTTTGGGGCAGCTTGTCAATATTGATATATTAAAATTATTTGATTTTAAAATGTTATAAAAATATTTTAGCAGCTACTGTGTCACAGATAGATAGATCAAACTTATGACAATCTTTTTTTGCGCCGAGGGTCAAATATAAGAGATTTCAACCCAAAACAATAGCTAACACAAACATTAATAAATAGTTCTCATTAAAGCTGTTACGTCATACAACAACAGACGCTTACAAGTCTCGACGGACCAAGTAGTATATCACCGTTTATTATGAATGAGATCCCAACAACAACAACTTGTTTAAACACGAGGGTTTTAATATTGGTTTCTAATATTAAAATACGTAGGTATAATATTCTGAGTAACAAAAAATAAGGCTTGTATTGGCGCAGTGGCACAAACTCGCTCGAGAATATGACATATTTATTATTTTCATCGCTCTGATAACAAGGCAAAAGCGCAGTTTATTTTATCACTTAATACGTAATGCCTACGTAGTTTGGCAGAAAGTATGAAACGGAATGGTCTCAATGTGAACGGAATGTCTTAACACTTGGTTCCCTCTGCATACCCAGATAGAGGGAACAGAGGGAAGGCAACCTTATAGCAGAGTCTGCTATAATCATTTTTTGGCTTTTAAATACCTAGTAATGAGAAATGTGCATACTGAAATATATATACATCGAGTAACACTATTAACTGAATGCCCCCAATATTGATAATTGAATATTTCATTTTTTCGCTCTAGTAAAAAGGCAATGCGCGGCGTTCAGTTCCATCAACACGCAACCTAAAATTCAGGGCAAGCTGAATGAAACAGACTTAACTGGCACTGTTTACATTTAGACTATTTATAATTCCCGAGATTCCTGTGCCTATCCTTTCATGTGTCTGATACAGCGAAAAGCTAAAAAATATATATATTAAATTATGCTCATTCTCTCCTATACCACGAAATATTAAAATATTAACATTGCCTACTCGTGTAGGTATCCCTACTGGTATGTGGAAGGAAAGTGACGATAAATAAGTCAATGGGTTTAAGGTCGTGTGCGATTCTATTGACTGAGTGCAAGACGTCGTCGGATTGACTTTTCGTGGCTTAGCGATGCTTTTTACTTAGTTTCAATATAACATAGGCGTGTAACTTTAACAATTCAGAGAAGAGAATTGTGAGTTTGATTCCCATTAACTCTGGGTAGTGTGACAAAACGCGGCGTTCCACTTCTTTATAAGCAATGTCCTCAATTCGGTGGAATAGGAGAGTTTTAGTGGAAACTAAATTCTAAATTCATAAATTTCCTCTGCTTTTTCTGACATGTGCGGGATACAACGTGAAACTAAAAAAAAAATTACAATTAAATTTATGATATCGCTTGGAGCAGCTTGTATGAAAATATTAAAATAATTCGATATTTAAAATGTTATAAAAAATATATCTGTCATATTTAGCCTATCAGTACTGCTCTTCCTAGTGAATTAAAAACTAATAATTGTTTATTAAAATTTACTGATATTCTAAATATGTATATTCCACTTTCATACAAGAACCACGGAACGGATTAATATGAAACTTTAACTTTTGAAACGTTTAAATTGGCTCATATATCAGAATAACACATAGTATTTTGTATATCAATAGAAACTTTAAATGGAACGCCTTATGTAATATAAATAATTTATCATTGTAGGACACATGGCACATTCTACGAGACTAAGGTAAGTCCACTATTGGCATTACATCTAAAGAAAACTGTAATAGTTTATTTTTTACAACAAATATATTATCACAATATAAGAAGAATTTATCAATTGAAACCAGTTGATAACTACTAATAGTTATCAACTAATATTATTTTTTAGTAATTTTGAAATGAGTCAAACAAAAAAAATCTTTAAAATATTATTTTTTTTTTTTTTAAAAAAACCTTGGCTTATATGTAAATTATTATTGCTTATATTATTATTGCTTATATGTAGATCATTAAAAAAAAAACAAGAAATCAATTAAAAGATGTTAGAATATCATCTATACATATATTCCCACTTTACCCGATCACTCTTTTTTCTTGTAACGATTTCGTGGAACATAGAAAAAAATCTCAGTAATCTAAGATTAAAAGTATACTTGCGAACAACAGAGTTTACCGTAGGAGATAACTTTAGGAAGCCTATTAAAGAATGTTCACATTAGATGAAGAAGGATCGGTCTTAACATATTTTTTTCTTGAAAAATTATTAACTTTAAAAAACTGTGTAAGATATATTTAACTACAGGTTTAGCTATTTCTTCGTAGTATTGATTCTTTGATTTATTTATACTTGCAATGAATGAGTTTTTCAATTTATTTTTATTCAACGTTAATATTTTCTTTAGTTCTGGTTACGCTACGGTCTCTGCGTGCTCCTTTTACCTGCCATCAACCTTTTCACACATACACTCTAGGGAATAAGACTGTCTTATGGGTATCGTTTCGACGTTCCATATACCTACCCTGCAACGTACGGGATACAGCATAAAGCTACAAATGATATTGCTATTATAGTAAAAATATGTCTTTTTTTCCACTTCTTAAGCTCGTTCGAGATTACATAAAAATTAAGCTACAGTCAAGCTACAAATTGAACATAATTAAAAGATACCAATATTGATAAAAGATATAATAATAATATCCAATATCTCTACTATACCTCTCGTACTGCGCGTTTAATGATGGAACTTAACGCTGCACTGTATTAGAGTAGAATGAAGATTTTTTGTCGTCGTTTTTATTAAGATACTTCCGTTACCCACTTTCAGCCAAAATCTCGAGCCACTGCAAGGTAAGCAGTGAAACGCAATGGCGCGCTTTGTTTCGTCACTAGAACGAAGTAATAAAAACATTAAATATTACATTCCCCCAATTGGGAATGGGACCCATGACCGTAGCGTTTACAGTCGATCACTTGCATCCCTTCACCACAAAAGCCATGGTGTTTTTTATTTAAATATTAAAATAATCTTGAATTGAAATTAGAATTCTTCTTTTACTCTATTTTTCTGAAGAAACTAATCTCGGCAGCCGTTTCATTTTAATATGTAGAAAACATAAGACCTTATTCCAACTTCAAAACAAGCGTTCAATGTTTTATAATTTGAAAAATATTAGTGTATTTTGGAAAATATTAGTGTATAATAGGGATAATAAACACCAGGATAGTATTATCAAAGAAATAGGTAAAAGGGTAACTAGCGATTAAGGCACGGCCTAACTCGTTTGTTGTTACATTTAAGGCAAATCATATTTTTTTATATATAAATTGTATGCAATGGCTCAAAATCGGTTAAAATTGGTGGAAGGAATGGAGTGCCTTAACAGTAGATTTAAAGAAATGGAATTAATTTTTCTTCTACTGGCTTCCAATAAATTACTAATAGAGAATTGCAAAAAAAATAATATTATCCAAATGAAACTTTTATATATACGCAATGTAAATGCACCAAATTAAGTCATGCCAAATAACGCAGTCATGAAGTCGGTTACGGTTATTATTTTGTATCGTTAATAAATATAAAATTCATAGTTAACCTAGTAAAAATATAATTTTTTTATTCAGCTTTATTAAAAAGTTCATAAATGGGGACTTAGTCTTCTCCAAGTAAGCTTCTTGTTATGATTTAGAAAAACTACCTTATTATAATTTTAGAAAAGATACTAAAAACCATCATAACAAGTAGAAAATATTTTTCAAGCGTATTTCAACTGTGCTAAGACAGTGAAAGTTTTATTCTATAAGCTTAATGAAAATTTCAAAAAATCATACTCAAATCATTTCATTAATTCAGAAGCTACGTTGTAACAGACGGATAGACAGGACAAATTTATAATACGTATGTTCTTGCATCGGAAGTTAATAATATACTACAATAAATGTGAACTTAAGTAAAACATTGAAGTGTTGTTTACTCAACAGTTATTCAGATTAAGGACAGATAATTAATGAACAATAATTGAGTAATTCAATAGAGCCGGTTGGCGGCTGCGACGGGGACGTCGTGACCGCAACCACTGTTATTGTTCTATCAAATTATCATATATAAACATTGATTTATTGTAACTGACTGTGACCTTGAACTGTGGTAGAGTTTGTATTATTTTTTTTTGTGTCAAGTAGTAGTAGCTAGTGTCAAGACACTCCGTTCCACTACCGTCCTCTACTTTCCGCCGCATTTGAGTTGCTTTATTACCAGAGCGAAAAAATGAAAATATTAAATATTTTATTTTCTCGACTGGGGATCGACCCTTGAACTTGTCACACTTTTGGGCCGCTGCGCCACGACAGGCCTCAATTAAATTTGAATAATATTTTTGCATCGGCTATCCCTTTTATTGAGGAAGCCTGGCTATATGCTATACATCATGATGATAAAACTTATAGTAGCGGAAAATATAAAAATGTTAAACTTACGCACGCTACGTAAAATGTTAAAGTTATGCAATATTCACTTATGTCACAATTATTTACTTTTTTAAGTTTTTAACAAAGACTGTGAAATAGTCCCAGTAACGAGTTTAATATTTTACAAAAGTAAAGGGTTATTCATGATTACTATTTTGATAGTGTACTATTTAAAACTAATTTTTTTCGTTGGATTTGGAGGTTTGTAACGGAATGTCTTAACACTAGGTTCCCACATCTGCCTATTAAAAAAAATACATATCTATTAGGAACTTATATATACTGTGCTGGATAGATGAAGAAGCAAAAAAAAAACAAACAAAATGAATAATAATGACATGTGTACTAAACATTTCCATATTAAATTAATCGATTTTAAAGAAAATGAACTATCCATAGCACTTTTGTTGTCGAACAAATATTAGAACACAGAGACCGTTAGCCGCTCGTATGATAGCGCGTTCCACGTGACGGAACCAAATCGAATTTCCTAACTACTGTACTATTTATGTGAAGATCTCGCGTAGTTTTAATTGGAAAAATAAACATATCAATCAGCAAAGCAGTCGTTATTAAACAAAATACAGTATTGTGCACCAATTACTTATTTACATACATTATTACAGTAGCCATGTAAAACACTAATTATAAAATTATAATATGTTCATATCGACCCTATGAAAGCTATTTTCGATATTCAAATGCAATATACAGAGAGTGCAATCATATCGTACAATATTATTGAGCTGTACAGTTTGCGTAAACAATGCTATCAAAACGACTGACGTCCAAAAGTTAAGAGTAGTTTAAAAGTGCTACTTCAATTTCGAAGTCCGCGTTCAGTTCAGACTTATGATACTATAAAAGTGACCCGTAAATTATGTTTTTTAATTGAAACAATAACATTTATAAGACAATTCTAGGCACTCACATAATCTGTGACTAAAGCATAATAATTAAACATTTAAAAAATATTATAATATCCATAGAGCAGCGGTATATATGGGAAGGAAGGAGTTGTTTTAATGGGAACGGAGTGTCTTAACACTAGATTTCCAAGTTAAGATACAGCGTAAAAAAAGTTTTAATTAAACATTGTATCGATTCCCAAATATACATATATTTTGAAAATTGAAATTATCTGTGTACTACGTGCATGGTACATGTTTAACATCAGATTTCAGCATCAACTCCAGCAATTTAATATGTGTTTAATGAGTAGAATCTAAAAGTATTTTTTTGCATCAAGCGGTTTTTCGTGTGTAAAGTAGGTAGCTATACAATGCTAAGGCAGCCTGTTACCGTATTTCCCTTTTGTTTTATTACTAAACCAAGAAAATTAAATGAATCCTCGAATACTAATCGAACCCACGCGTTGTCTCGTATACAATCAGACAATACCGCTGCGCAACAACGGCCACTATTTAACAGGACTCCTTTTTACTTTACACTAAGAGTGTCATAAAGCGAGAACTATTACGTATAATTTACAAAGAGAATGATACATGGAGACTTACGATATTATTACATTGTTCATATTAAATTTGATTTTATTTAACATGTATTTTGTTTAACGTGTTGTAATAGATTGTCAGTTTAATCTTTTTTTTACTCCCCTCGCCGCCTTCACTGTATCACAATAGACTCAGATTATTTTCAATTAGTATCTTATTATTTAAGACCTTGTCTTATGCAGTACAATTTTTTTGTATATTTTTTCTTTAATGATGTAAAAAATCAAAAAATGTATTGTTTACATTTTTACATATCTATATAGTCCTGTTGCCTCTACGTTCGTCCGTAGCAATACACTTGCTTCAACATCATTTACTCCGTAGCACCGCGACGAGCGCGCGTGTCGGTAGTTCGTGAACATAGTACAGTGACACGACAAACTAAACTACGGTTGCAATACGAGTAATATTTAATTAAACTGTGTTTTTGTCTATGAATTTTTATTACTTGCTAAAAAATTGAACATTTGTATTTAATAGTAAAATATATAAAAGTGGAAAAAAAGTAGTTTGTGAATAATATGTGTGTTAGTTAAGTGATTAATGTTATAGTGTAGTGTAATTGTGTTTATTGGATATATTCTGGTATATATTTTAATATTAAGGTAAGATTTAAGTTATAATTATTAAGTATTGTTTTTTTTAATTCTATTTTCACGCATATAACAAGGTACGCTGAGGGAGCCTAGTGTTAAGACACTCTGCTCCCCACATGCCGCCAGGTTTTCGATACTTTGCGTGTTAAGCGACGTAATTCAGAGCAGCGATTTGTCATATTGAAGAAATGAAATTTGTTAGATATTTCACTATTTTAGTGTGGGAATCGAACTTACTGTACCATCGCAGTTACAGTCACACATTGAGGTACTACGACGACCCCAATTATCATACAAATAATATAAAAGCTTAAAATTAAATTTTAAAATGAAAGAATATTCAATTACAAGTTTCATCGAAGTATGACACAAAGTGTTTTAAATTTTGTGTTTTACATATATGTGTAGTGTTAATTTATTTTAACTTTATTTACTTTACACCACAAATAAAATATCGTTGACATTAAGATGAGCTCCGCACATAGCAGGGTAGGCAGAAGGAAACTGGGAACGTCGTGCTAAAGCACACCGTTCCCAATTAAGATAATTCCTATCCACCACAACGCCGCGCTTTCCTCATTACTAGAGCAAGGAAATAAATATTTTCAATATTTCACTTCTTTGAATGGGGATTTAAACCACAACTTGTCGCGCTTAGAGTCACACGCTTGTACCTCTGCCGTAATTTTTGTTTCCTGGCAAGACCATCTCGAGATCATATAATATCAAGCTGACATCACTGTGAAATATTCAGTATTTAATATTCTTCAGTACCTTAAGGAACAGAAGAAATCAAGCTTTTAAATAATAATATAAACATATTTGCATCGTTTTTCTGCATTCTGTAAGTATTCGTCGCCTAATGAAGGATATTATTATACCTATTGTGAGAACGGAGTGCCCTAACACTAGGATGCCAAGTCCCTCTGCTACGCTATGT
>JAYDZJ010296915.1:0-10225 GCA_034509065.1 Eueides lybia
GTATATATATATATGTATATGTATAGAAATATGTTTTAATGGGGCTATCCTGCCATGTGCGGGATACAGCGTGAAGCTAAACTCTGATTAATATGAAAAAGCGCACTGTTAAGTTTCGCCACTCAACTCGTGCGATATGTAGGAACATAAAGACTTAACATTAGGTTCCCTGCTTACCCTTTACGCAAAAAAAAAAAATATTTTTAAATTTCTTTGTCAATATTGTGAAATTAAAAAACTTGTTTTTGATAAGAACATTTATAACTCAGTATAGCAATTGATTTAGCTTCACGCTGAATCCCGCATATAGAAGGTTAACAAAAGGAACCTGGGAACCTTGTGCTAAAAACAATGCAAACACTATAAATAATTTTATTTGATTTTGATATGTTATCTCGAAGAATACAATAGGTTTGTTGTAATAAAATAACTATTGTATAGTTAAAGTAATCGCAGATATTACATATAAAATATGCAAGGCCCATCGTGGCGCAGTGGCGTGTGACTGTAACTGACAGGTTGTGGGTTCATACACACGAGAGGAAATGAAATATTTAATGTTTTTTTCATTCTAGTCACTTAACACGCCTTGTCTTATTAGAAGGAACGGAAGTGGTTTAATGGGAACATTCTGTCTTAACACTAGGTTCCCAAGTTTCCTTCTGCTTATTTTGCTCGATCTTGTGAAGGTATCAAGCTGAAATTAATATCACATATTCAAGTTTACGGTTTTTAAAATTGATAGAGTAGAATTTGAATACTTTTTTCAGTTTCACGCTGTATCCCGCACATGGCAGGGTAGGCAGAGGGAACTTTTAAACCTAGTGTCAAGACACTCCGTTCCACTTCCTTTACCCACTTTCCGCAGAATTTGAGGCATTGTGTGTTGAGTGGCGGATCTCAACGCCGTGCTTTGCCTTATTACCAGAGCAAAGGAGCGAATAAATGAAAACATTGAATATTTATATTGAAAATATTAAATAAGAGTATATCATTTCCATGACTGAATTTGATTTAAAACACATTTTAATCTCCTTATCAATACTATAGAAAGATCTTATCAAGATTTTGTAGACTTAAGAAATAATATTATATATCTATACTTATAATAAATCTGTAAGTGATCTCTGTCTGTACATTGAAGATATATTAAATAACATCTTATAGGGGACGTTTATTTATGTAATATGGGACCAAATAGTGATTTTTTGTCTGTTTATCTGTGTGTTTGTAATTAATTTAAATACTGGCTATTGGCTTAATTTAAATACTGTTTTCATTATTATATTTTGGCATCCCTCGATTAACATTTAATGTTTGTTTTGTTTAAATTTGTTAATAAATTATTATTTTTTTTACTTTTCTCGCTGAATTTTAGTTTTCAATGTATATACTCGTATGTTATCTTAAAAGTGATAATGTTATTAGAACAAGAAAGTAATTGAGATTAGTATATAATATAGTGTAATTTAAGCAGGGGAAGCCGCGGACACTTCCACAGCGACATAATTGTCTAATACTAAATTAAAGTACATTTATACTTTTGATTTAACACATATTTTAATCTGCTTATCAATACTATAGATACTCGTAGGTCTTATCAAGATATTGCATAACTAGACGAATTGGTAAGAGAGGGAGGGGGTGACCTCGGGTGACCTTCGAAAACACAGTATCTACGATACTGAAGGAGGGTCACGTAAAGTATGAGGACCCCCCGGAGGGCATGTATGAAGAGGTTGATGACAGTGGACGAGGTGACAGAGGTATGCCGAGACCGTAGCGTTTGGTTCTCCGTTCTCTCTGCCTACCCCGCTAGGGATATAGCGTGAAAGTATATTAAACAAAATATTTCATATGAAGTAAAAACTGTTTAAGTGCGAGTCGGATTTTGAATGGATGAGGGTTCTGTATCAATTTTGGGATTGTAGGTTAAAGGTATAATTTATATAAGATGACAAATTTATTTTTGCGATCGCGTGCACTATTTTATTTTATACAATGAAGTAAAAATATAGGTTTGTAATGTTTTTTCTCTGTGATATATTTTAAATCTTATTATTATTAGATATTAAAAATGTATTGAGGCCTGTCGTGGCGCAGCGGCGCAAGCGTGTGACTGTAACCGACTTTTGTGGGTTTAATAGACACTCGAGGAAATGAATGCTCTGGTAACAAGGTTAACCGCAGTATTGAGCTCCGCCTCCTAACACGCCTCAAATTCTGAGGCTAGAGCTTTTATTGGAAATGAAATATCTGTGCCTTAACACTAGGTTCCCAAGTTCCCTCTTCCTTTCCCTGCCATGTGCGGGATACAGCGTGAAGCTGTTATCTAAACCATTACGGTGGTTAATTGTTGTGGATTTAATTTTCACTATATGTTTTTCTTCACGCTGTATTTCGCATATAGCAGGGCGGGCAAAAAAAAGGTAGAGTCAAGACACTCTAATTTACGTTTCTTTAATTTTTTTCTATTAAGTACTAGAGGCCGCCTGCGACTACGTCAACTGCGGGAACTCCGGGATAAAAAGTAGCCTATGTGTTATTCTGGACCTTCAACTACATACATACCAAATTTCATCGTAATCGGTTCAGTAGTATTTGCGTGAAAGAGTAACAAACATCCAAACTTTTGCATTTATAATATTAGTAAGATATATTAATATGAAAAAATGTGTTTTAATTTCAAATTTGGAGGGTAGGCAGAGAAAAAGTAGTGTTAAGACAGTGCCATTTACGTTTCTTTAACTTTTTTTTATATTAAGTATCTATGTATTATTAACGTGTTTTAGTCTAAAAATTGGCATTTTCTTTAAATTAATGGAAAATAGAAAAAATATATAATGTATATTTGTTTTTAGCTTCACACTGGTAGTCAAAGGGAACCTTTTTAATGTTAAGACACTTCGTTAATCTTTTTTATTTTTTAATATTAATTAATATTGATATTTTACAGATACAAGAGCGGTTTTCTTTAAAAAAAAAAGAAATGCCAATGAAAAATAAGTGATTTTTTTTTTGCTTCACAATATTTTCCGAAAAAGGTAAGAAATTTTGAAGGGTACCTTATGTTAACAAATACTGCGTTACCCACAGCTCTATATATTCAAGACATGTTCTTTTTTAAATTTTCCACATACGTTTTGTAAAATAAAAGAATTATTTTCCTTGTGGTTTGTCGTGGCGCAGTGGTACAAGCGTGTGACTGTAACCGACAGGTTGTGGGTTCATACACAAGAGAGGAAATGAAATATTTAATATTTTCAATTTAAATATTTATTATTTTTATTTCTTGGCTCTGGTGACAAGGCAAAGCGCGGCGTTGAACACCGCCACTCAATACGAAATTGGGCGAAAAGTGGAAAACAGAACGGAGTATCTTAACACTAGGTTCCCAGGTTCCCAATATCTAATTGAAAAAAAAAATTAAAAGACCTTACCTTCCAAGTACCCAATCCAATAACGGGGCAAGTTCTTCCATTGTTGAAAACTAAAAGCGGTACATTCGCCATTTTTTTACGATTTTCTTATTTTTTTATATATATTTATGTAAATTTATAGTTTTTTTATATAATTTTATATAAATTTCTAGCTCAAGTGTCTTTAAAGAAGGCTGGAAAAGAACTGACTTTAAACAGCCGTGTGGCACAGTTTTATTATAAAGTAACAAATTAAGCTGCCGTTTCTCTAATGCGACCACGCGGCAATTTCGTCGTAAAACAGTTTTTAATTTTGCAATTTGTAAAATGATTGAACTAGAATAATAAACAGTAAGTATTTTTTACATATTATTATAACATTTAACGTCTGTTTTTTTTCGAAATATTTAGTAAGTAAATAATATATTCGTGTATATTTAATAAATTTTCTTAATAAACAGAATAATATTTTTTACATCAACCTGAATACAATAAAATGAAACACATAAAGTATCTTATTATGATAAGATATGTCTTTGGCTTCCAGTTTCCACTTAAATTTTCTCGCTTTTTTTATTATGACAAAAATAATATTATGTTTACATAATATTTTTCAGGCATATGCAATCGTTTTGTATGAAATCAAGTGCAATTATAAGTTTCAATACCTTTATTTGTACTGCAAGCTCCTACTTAAGGCCAATTTTTTTATTGTATATATTTTTTCAGATTTACACTGTAACCCACTCATGGCAGGGTAGGCAAACGCAACTTGGGAACCCGATGTTAAGATCACACACTTATGCCTCTGCGCCACGGCAAGTCTCGTTATTGAAGACCTAAAAATATGAGATAGGTAAAAGAAATATTCTAAATATATAATTATTTAACGTATTAACTACTTTGAACACTATACAATACGTCACTTGTACGTCGAATTCTTATACGCTGGTTAGAATTTATTTATACGTATATAAATATAAATTATTATTTATATAAATGTATAAGGATTATACGTCTTTTAAATAAATGTTTTAGGGAAATTTATAAATTACATAATTTCATTGCTGTACGTAAATCGTTTGATTTTTTTTTCATAAAATTAAAAAAAAATGTAAATTTTTTTTATAAATAAATAATAAAAATATATTTTAAATGTATAAGTCTACACGCAACCAGAAACATCTGAAAATTTATTTTTGTTTATATATTTCTATACTAAATATATGCAATTGACATGGCTAAAAGAGTTTTAATTAAAATTCGTGATAATCGAAGACATTAATAATTATTTTTATTGAATATGATTAAAAATAATTATATACAATATTAGATAACATAAAATATATACGATTTTAAATTTAGTATTTGTCTTTCGTAAATGTGGAATAACATTTTAAAAACTGTAAAAATATACTTAATAATAATACTCTTGGTCGCATTAGAGGAAACACACAATTAATATTACGCATAGAAATCATGGCGGGTCGGAAAATTATAGGGACCTTGAAATTACATCACCGGAACCTGATTCTTGGTTTTTTTTCAAATATATTCAGTTTTTTTTTCTTCCAAATCTTCCTAATACTTCCCTAAAGTAAAGGAGAAAGAGGGAAAGTCTTAAGTAAATAACCTCTTAAAATATAATTTATAGAATGAATAAAAATGTCTATATATTTTTTTAGTTTCACGCTGTATCCCGCACAAGGCAGAGTAGGCAGAGGGAACCCGGGAAACTAGTGTTAAGATACTCCGTTCCACTTCCGTTCCCCACTTACCACTGAATTTGAGACGCGGAACAAGTTGCGGAACTCAACGCCGCGTTTTGCCTTATTAAAAATGTATCTTCATATTCAAAATAAAATATTAAAGCTCTAGTGCCATAAGCGCGACGATCGTAGGTTCGATGCTCACTTGGGGCAATTGCGTTTTTGCAGTATATGTATATATATCTTTTTCTATATCCTCGCTCTGGTAACAAGGCTTGATGCGGTATTGAGTTCCGCCAGGTTCCCAGGTTCCCTCTGCCTAATGTGCTATATAGGTACAGCGTAAAACTATAAATACATTTTTCTTTATTTTATTTATAATTTGAGGCCAATCGTGGTACAGCGGCACAAGCGTGTGGATGTGATGTGTGAACCGACAGTTTTAGGGTTCGATCCCCAGTCGAGGAAATGAAAAAAATAATATTTTCAATTTAAATATTTCATGTTTTCATTTCTTCGCTCTGGTAACAAGGTTCCCGCCGTTGATTTCCTCCACTCAACAGATGTGGAACGGAGTGTTTTAACACTAGGTTCCCAAGTTCCCTCTGTCTACCGTGCTGTGTGCCGGATACAGCGTGAAGCTGAGAGTATTTATACTTCAAGCATTTTCCACATTAGCAGAGTATAAAGCATAATATAATGTTGGAATATTCCGTAATCCTTACTTTTGTAGCTCCCATTTTTATGTTCCCCCGAATCGGGATTGAACTGACTACCATTGAGTTAGATGTTGTCCGACTACGTCTCAACGGCTTTTGCTTTTTTTAATTATTAGAGTTCCGCGTCTCAAAAGGTAAAAAATTATATTTAATAGGATCACTATGTTGTCCGTCTGGTCGTTTCTCAAAACCATTTCTTAAGATTTATCTTGCGTGGAGATGTCAAGCTGAAAGCTATATTCTCAACCTCGCTGTATCCCGCACATGTCAGCTTAGACAGAACTTGGGAACTTAGTGTCATTCACCAGTACCATTTTACTTACCACCGAATTTGAGGCATTGCGTGTTGAGTGGTGCCAGTCACCAGAGCGATGGAATGAAAATATTATATATTTAATTTGAAAATATTTAATACTTCATTTCCTCGCGTGGGGATCGAACCCACGACCTGTCGCGTTTTCGGGTGTACCCTCGTCCAAGACTTAAATGAATGTCAAATATTTAAACCTACGGTCGCGTTTAGAACAGAAAAAATCGAATCATAGTCAATGATTTCAATGATTCAAGTACAAGCATATATTTTTAGGTAAGCAGAGGGAAGTTTGAGAACCTTTTCCATTTCTACTTTCTATCACGCAACCAGAGCCAATTTCACTTCTCTCAGGTTCACGCTGTATCCCGCATATACCGGGATTGACAGAGGGAACTGGGGAATAAATAATGTTAAGGCACTCCATCCCGTTGCCCACTTACTGCCAAATTGGTTGGCATTGCGTGTTGAGTGGCAAAACTCAACACGCTTGTTGCGTTGTTACCAGAGCTAAGAAATGAAAACATTAAATATTTTAATTGAAAATATTAAAAGGATAAATATTTCATTTCTTCAAGCTGGGATTTAACAAACAACCTGTCGGTTACAGTCATACGCTTGTATAACAATTTTGAATCTTCTGATAATTCTGCTTCTTTTTATTCTCTATTCCTTCTTAATAGTCTATGGTTAAGTCAATTTTGACTATTTTAATGTCAAATGTCTTAAATAATTATGTTTTTCCATGTGTTATGTTTATAATATAACAGATATGTTTAAAATAAGATATTATTAATATGAGCTATCCGGTAAGTTTTAATACAAAATAATATATTTAATATATATAATGTTTTCATTTTATCACTCTGGTAACAAGGCAAACCGCGGCGTTGAGTTCCACCATTCACTCATGCCTGCGTTGTGACAGTAAGTGTGTTTAAATATTTTCGTTACCTCTCTCTGATAAGACAACAGGCAGCGTTTAGGCGAATTCAATAGAATAAGAAAGTAGAAATAGAGTGTCTTAAAAACTTGGCTATAACTGTATTAACAACAACATAACCTATCTTCCCTCTGTATAGGGATACAGAGGGGTAGGCAGAGAGAACAGAACGCCAAACGGTCTCGACATACCTCTTTTGCCTCGTCTACTGTCATCAACCTCTTCATACATGCCCTCCGGCTCCGGTCCTCATGCTTTACGTGAACCTCCTTAAGTATCGTAGATGCTGTGTTTTTCGAAGGTTTACCGATGTCTCTGTCCTATCTTACCATTTGGAATATTTGGCCTTTCTACATAACTAATACGTTTTTTTCATTATAGCTTCACGCTGTATACCGCACAAGGCCGGGTAGGCAGAGGGAACCCGGGAAACTAGTGTCAAGACACTCCGTTCCAGTTTCATTCCCCACTTTCCGCCGAATTTGAGGCATTGTGTGTTGAGTGGCGGAACTCAACGCCGCGCTTTGCCTTATTACCAGAGCGAAGTAATGAAAACATTAAATATTTAAAATGAAAATATTTCATTTCCTCGACTGGGGATCGAATTCAGAACCTGTCGTTTACAGGCAACGCTTGTGCCGCTGCGCCACGACAGGCCTTTTTCATTATAAGAACGCCTAAATTCCTATCGATACCATTTCACAGCCTAATCAACATCAAAGACAATTTGGACAAAACCAAGGTCCTTTTGGGCAAAACCCCAATCCTGGATACCAAGGAGGACAAGGTCCAGGTCCTGGGCAGGGATATCCCCAAAACCCATATCCTGACGCTAACGTGCCGTCCGCTAACGTGACGCCACCGCCCTACTCGCAAAATCAAGGACAAATGAATCCAGTGAGTCGTTAATACTTTTTTTAATTTTCTTTATCTTACCATTTTGGATATCTGACACATCATTCAGAATATTTCTGTGGAGCTCATACTTGTTTTTCAATTAGCTTCACCCTCCTTTGGTTCCATTACAAATCCTGATGTTTTACATCAATCGTTAAAGGCCTGTCGTGGTGCAGGGTCACAAGCGTGTGACTGTAAACGACAGGTTGTGGTTTCGATCCCCACCCGAGGAAACGAAATATGTAATATTTTCAATTTGCATGTTTTCATTTTCTTCGCTCTGGTAATAAGGCTAGGCGCGGCGACGAATTCCGCCACTCAACACGCAATGCCTAAAAGTCGGTGGAAAGTGTGACCGGAACGCAGTGTCTTAACATTAGGTTTCCAAGCTTTCTCTTTGCCTACCATGTGCATGATAGAGCGTGAAGCTGAAAAAAATAAGGATATTGGTTAATTTAAGATTATCTGAATTCTAGGAGCCATAAATATTTGAGTCATGAGTTTTGATTTTATTTACTGCTTTATCTGTTGATATTTTCAGGGCAATTACCAACCAGGATACCCAGGTCATGGATACCAACAAGGTCAATATTATCCCCCAAGTCAGGGCTATCCTGGTCAATATCCACAAGGCCAGGGCTATGGTCCAGGCCAGGGTTATGGTCCAGGCCAGGGATATGGTCCAGGCCAGGGATATGGTCCAGGCCAAGGTTATCCTCCAGATCAGACATATCCACCCCAAGGCTATCCTCCATCCGGGGCTCCCAGCAGTAAGTATAATAAAGATTTATTAAAATAATAAATTGAAGTTGTGAATATATCGCGAATTCTAGACATGATGCCTTTTTCTCCTATTTTTTTTATGTTAAATTAATGTTGTTGAAAACAGAAAGAAAGAATAGATATTATATTTATTTTTTCAATAATACTTTACTGTATTGTAAATATTTTAAGACTAATGTTGCAGGAAGGTTGCCAAAATTTAAAAGGGAAAACTGCATCTAAATCTGTCGTCAAAGTCGTTTCTGAGGTTAAAGCGTACAACAGCACAGACAAACAGTCAAATTTTTAAAAATCACTATCAGATGTTATTCAATATGTCTTCCACGTTGCGAAATAATTAAAAGTATAGATACCTATCTATACTTTTAATGTGCAATATACTTATTGTCGACGTCAGTGTATCTATATACATACATATACTAGGGGCGGTCCAAAAGTTCGCGAAATGGAGTGGGGATAGGGTAGCTCGCTTAGTGTCATACTAATTGGATACTCATAATTAGTATATATGTAACATTTCAACCCTCTAGCGCCATTCATGAAGATGCTCAAGAAGGAATTAACAATGTTAAAAAATGGCTTAATAACCACCTACTCACACTAAACACTGACAAAACTAAATATCTTACCTTCTCCATTAATAAAACATCAGTTCCATTGAATCTTCACCTTTTAGCACATTCTTGTAATCATCCGTTTAAGACCTTCTGTTCGTGTACACCACTACAGCGGATTGAAGTAGTGAAATACTTAGGGGTAGATATTGACAATAAATTGAGTTTTGAAACACACATCAATAATCTATCAATAAGACTACGCAAACTAATTGTGATTTTCAAAAATTTACGCCATATTGCCGATCGTGATGTAATCAAAACTGTATATTTTGCTTTATGTCAATCAATTATAATGTACTGCATTACTTGTTGGGGAGGATCATATAAGTCCAGGGGTGTATTTACCATAGGGCCAGAAGGGCTATAGCCCGGGGCGGCAGGCCATAGGGGGCGGCCTAAAAGCTGCCCCTAGGTCAAAGATATAGGGGCATCTTCTCGGCTTGAATCTTTGAAAAAATACCAAAAAAATACAAAAAAATAGTTAAGACATAAGCCTAGAACGCCCCTACGCAAGCTTTCCAAATGCTGATTTCATATCTGAAGAAATTCTATTAAAGTATGAAAGCCGTCCCTTGTGCTGTGCGTGGACTTCATATCTGAAGAAATTCGAAATTCTTTGTTCTTTCCTGAACCGGTTGAGCTGTCTATTTGTTTCCGCTTCCGTTTTTTATGTGTGAAACAATTTTGAAACCAAAAAGAATATAGTAGTACTTAGCCTAAGTCACCCTGCGCAAGTTAATTTCTAGAAGTCCTAAAATGTACTCGGAAATAAATTTGAACAAAATATTGAAGGCGCAGATTTTTCTAAATCCAAGTGAATGCGGGATA
>JAYDZJ010297728.1:0-10185 GCA_034509065.1 Eueides lybia
TAAGTGATAAGGGTTGAACAAACTTAACATGTTTCCCTTTTTATGGCAAAACAACGTTTGCCGGGACAGCTAGTTTAATATATAAAAAAAGTCGGTCAAGTGCAAGTCGGAATCACTCAGACTTTCTTACTGACAGGTCTACGCCAGGTATCCTGTAAGTTTCAATTACGCAGTAAATTATTTCCAAAAATACGATGTATAAGTGCACGTTTTTTTCCGTTATATTGACTTTAAAGTTTGATTTTTCTTGAGATAAGGAACTACAAAAAAGCTACAGAACTTTTTATATCTTAACTTTGCTAGTTTACATAAAATATCTAGTAAATAACTACTTATTTACTAGGTTATTTTAAAACTGTGCTGTAAAACCGCTCTACTTCTTTTTAGAGCTTAAGAGCTCACTCTAGCTCGGAATTATATAAGATTTTAATGTTTAACACAGTACGAAAGTAAGCTACATAGTTAGTGGATAATTTCAACAAAATTATTATTCTGGTTACCTTAAGTAGTTATATTAATAAAAGCACTTATAAATATTAACGGACCCGCGCGGCTTCGGCTCTTGGAATTATAAGATATAAATTTTAAGGCTTTGGAGTTGTTAGATTTTCAAGTTAAGGCCTGTCGTGGCGCAGCGGCACGAGCGTTGCCTGCAACCGACAGGTTCTGGCTTCGATCTCCGGTCGATGAAATGAAATATTTAATATTATTAATTTAAATATTTAACGTTTTCATTTCCTCGCTCTGGACAAAAGACAAAGCGCGGCGTTGAATTCCGCCACTCAACACGCAATGCCTTAAAAATTGGCGGTATGTGGGGAACGAAAGAGGAACGGAGTGTCTTGAAACTAGGTTCCCGGGTTCCCTCTGCCTACCCTGCCTTGTGCGGGATACAGCGTGAACTAAAAAAAATCAAATGTTTTTGTGATACTAAAAAATATATTTTAGCAGATAGTTGCTTACGAAAAATGTACTCTAAGTTCTTTCCTTTAAGAATACGTGTAGACAGTTTCATTATAATTGGCAGAGTAGTTTTGGCGTGAAAGCGTAATTTTTTTTCCATCTTTTATTATCCTTTTTACAAATCCAATTAAAGCTCAAGCAAGGCAAACTATTTTATTGCTTTATAATTGGCCGGGGAATCGGAAGGAATTCCTCTTGTGGAAATCATAGACTTGATCATCATTACAACTCTAAATGCAAGCCATAGGTAATTTTTTTTAGATAATTGATTTTAAAGTCTAAAGTTAAAATATCTAAACGTTAATGTAATACGTGACGTGAAGCCACGAATCTATTTAATGAGGTGCATGCTACGTGTAGTATACGTAGAAATATTGTAAGGGAAGTTGACTCAAGTCTGAATTAATATACGTCTAACATAACATTTATCCTCATATTTATTACTTTATTATTATGAATATATTATTATTTTTGAACTTAACCCTACGCTTCATTCATTTCCAGTTTGGTTTTGAATCCTTTTGTAATAAATACTTATATATTATCTACGCTTAAAAATCGTCCGGTGCTCTAGGTGAGGGCCCAAACACGGCCTGCTCTAACGCCATTACTAGTTAGTATAATATATGTTCACAAAGGTATAAAGTAAATATGTTTTAGTATCTTGATGAACTGAACTCATCATTATTATTTCAATAATTACTATAAAATAATATCTTCGCTAATATTATTAAGTTGAAGATAATTGCGGTAATTTTAAGTATTACTGGTTAGAGGCAAGTAAGTTACACAGTTTGGTGAAGTAATGGTAGTCCAATATGTTATATCCATACAATAGCATTAATAAGAAAAATATATATAATATTTGTAGTAAAAATATTTTCTTTCACATTTAAATATAGGAATCAAATAAAGTGTTTTGCTCCAACATATTATATTTTACAATATTTTAGATTTTAATAATAAGCTACACCCGAATTGATCAAAACTTTTATTTCCCTTCCCCAAGCCATGACAAGCAGCTTATTTGTTCCACAGCAATATTACATTCCCTTTGAAATAAGCTCCCTTGCCAAACGAAACGTTCGAAAGTATATATTCTAGTTCAAGTACACAAAAGGTACCTAATATACTTTAAAATTACTTGTTATGGAATTTGGAAGATATGACAATATTAAAATTTATAGATTTGATAGTATGATAATGTCATAAATTTAAAATAAAAATGTTGTATAAATTCAACAAGAAGTGGGGAACGGAGTTTTTTAACCGTTAGTTCCCTCTGCTACGTGCGGGAAACAGCGTGAAACAAAAAGTAAGAAATAAATTTGAACGTTACTAAAACAGGCCATTTACGACGCCATCAAATTTGAATGAACAATGCAAAATGGAGTTTTTTTTGTAAACGGTATGCCAACTGCTTGTCTACTACTGGTATAACTTACTTAATTACATCTTCATATAATGTCACGATAAATTTACATTTTTTACGAAACGAATTCTTTCCTTGAATTTTCTAAATGTATTTTTTGATGTAACTCTAAAGAAAGTTCTTAACGTCGTCGTTTTTCTTAATATTTTTTATAATCTACATCATTTTGATTTATATCAGATTTTATCTAAACGGCAATGGCTTTGCCGTTACAACGTTAAAACGAAAAAAGTAATACCTCTTTCTTATATATTATTTCACGTAAATAAGTTTGTAGTTTTTGAATTTTAAGTGAGGTAAGTTACCTGATATTTACTCATCATAGTTACTTCTTATCGCTTATAGCGATGCAGACGCACAGTTCAATCATAATTATGGTTAAAGTTCGTTGAATTCAAAAGGCAGTTAAGGCTAACTATGCTAGGCTGGTAAACATATTTCTAAATAAATATTTTAATATCTAACTCTTTACAACTGAATCCACAAAATAAGAGACTCTTTATTAGACAGACATTATTTTTGTGTTTTCTTTGTTTTTATATGTAAAAGCCGACATACCAAGTGTCAATGTGAATTGTCAATAAGACAAATATATAGGATAGAATATCGTGGTGGTAAGATATTTTTTGTTTGCAGCTACGAAATCCTTCATATGCGTCCGAGTCGATTTCGGCCGGTTCAAATTTTCGATTCGGTTCGGCCAAATCCGTAACCATCATTCTTAATTTGTATTTGCTTTCGAAAGAATATTTATAAAAATATAATTTTCTCAGTGGTAAAGAAAAACGTTGACATTCACTTATCAACGCACAATATTTGTTTAAAATCTGGGACTCACTGTCTTATAGTTTTCTCTGCCTATTGCGCTATGCCAAAAATGTGAAGCTAATTTTTTTAATAGATATACTCGTAACACTATGGAATGTGTTGTCCACTTTCAACGTACGTTTTGAACGTTACTGGCTCCGGGGAGTCTTTATACCGTTTACGTGATCTTTCAACGTTCAAAAGAATGTTGTTTCAGCATTTTTCTTATAAATATCAATGTTAATATCAATTCTTTTATTTTGTTTTTAAATTGACGCTATTGTCGTAAAATATACATTTCCCGAGTGCAATAAAAGCCATAACCGCCTTGTTTACAGACAGGCGCCCTAATTTATGTCTATAGTATTTACATATTTTATAGTATGTTTTTTTTAACGTGTTGAGCCTCTTAACTCCCTATGTTTTGGAAATTGAGTGGAAAGTGAAGAACGGAGTATTTTAGCACTAAATTCCCTCTTTTCGCTTACATAGTTATATTTACGACAAGTTTTTTTACCATTTTTTTCCATTTTTATTTTATAACCCAGAACCAAATCCAGATGTCGTATATACGTATGATGAGATGTGAAATAACGTATGTTAATCATTCATAGTTAAGTAGGTACATATATCTCCTTATCGGAAACAAGTAAAATTATGCTAATAAATTATATTAACATCCAGATCACTGTTAATACTTCGTCTGTCGATACATAATGATAGTTATGATAGATATTTACATTTGTAATTATATTTTTAATAATAAATATTTTTGTGTCTCTAAAAAGAAATAAAGCCTATACATGTAATTAAATTGTAATTGATCGATCAATAACTTTCATACGAGATTTTTTTTTAATTTATCAATGTTAATGACAAATCCGAAACAAAAGTTTGTTAAATGTTATCTGTTTACCAAAGAGTTTGTGGTCAATACAGTATTTTGACAAACTTACCCTAATATAGTGGTTATTTCAGATCATCCACTTATAAGTAAAAAAAGTTCCATAAAAATAAAATATTCTCTACGCAAAAAATCTTCAAAATAATTGTAATACATATATTACTTACATTATGTGTAACCATGTTATATATTTTTTATATAATATGGTTAAACTTAATATAAGCAAACGTAAATAATATGTAATTGTGAAACCTATATAAAGCTTAGCTTAATATTATTCGTATCATTATTCAGAGTGACATAGTCACTAATTGTTAAAATGAGAATTAAAAATAGACTTGTTTAGTAGTTTTTGCGTGAAAGTGGAACAAACATCAATCTTAATAAATATTCACATTTATTAAAAGTAGGATAAAGCTCAGAAAAACATTTTCTGAAAATGAATAACGAGAATTGTTTCTCGAAAGGGCAAGAGCAGAAATTTTTTGTTCTCAATGTGGAATTATACTTTAAAAATGCTTAAAACATAAATCTTATTACGCCGCCGAATTCCTACAAGTAGATACAATAAAGAGTTTTATATTTAGAAATATATAAAAGAATTTTATATTTAGAAATATTCAACTGTATTTATTTTTTGACAGTTTCGAGAATAATAAGAATGTGAGAAATTTAACTTCTTTTGCATCTAAATGTTCAACATAGCGCAAGTGCGTGATCGGAAATCCTACTAACAACTAATTAATCTCGTTTGATTCACATTACTTTTTAAAATTCTACTATAGAATAAGAGGTTACAATTTTAATGTAGTACTATTCTTTTATTATGGTAAATTATTATATAAATTCGATCTTCATTCTTTTCATATGTATAAGAGATATTTGTTAAAGAAAATTCTAATGCAGCGAATTATCCGTTTCTTATTTCTTACTTGTCTGTAAAAATAGTTTCATACGTCTCGTAGTTGTAGAAGATATTGTAGGCGGAAAAAGCTTTATATGTAATTTTTAGCTTCTCACGCATGAATAGGCAAAGAAACTTGGAACCCTGGTCTTAAAAAAATATTTATATATCTTTGATCACTACTTAAAAGGTCACTATAAAGATACAGTGTTATATTTATAAATGTCCTTTACAAAGTCACGTAATTAAGAATTTAGTTTCTTCAGCTTTACGCTGTCTCCGGCACATGGCAGGGTAGGTGGAAGGTATTTATGAGCCTAGTAGTAAGATACTCCGTTCCCATAACGTTATTTTTGTTCCCTATAATCCGTTGAATTTGCGTGTCGAGTAAGGAGAGTAATTGAAAAGTACTTGTCAATAATGAGCTATGTTTTTATTTTAAAACTTAAAGGCAAGAAAACTGTGTTGTAAGTAAGATTGAGCTTCTTCGGCATCGGCGTTTCGTGACTCTTACTTTTCTTTCTAAACTCTTTAATTATAAAAGTTTTTGCAAATAAAAATACGATACAATTTAAGAGTTTAAGTTGTCTTATCCAAGTTTGTCGTTAGGTATTAAAGGGTATATTGTTTTTGAAATATTATATTTTAATGTTTGTGGTCCAAGGGCATACGCGTGTGACTGTAAACGCGACAGATTGTTTATTTGATCCCCACTTAAGGAAATGAAATATTTTAAATTTTCGAGTTAAATATTAAATGTTTTGATTTCTTTGCTTTGGTAACAAGGCAAAGTGTGGCGTTGAGTTCCTGAATATCGGTGGAAAGTAAATAACACAACGGAGTGTTTTAACTGTAAGTTTCCAAGTTCCCTCTGCTTACTATGCTAAAAAATAAAACAAATATATTAATCATGGACATCATGATTAACATATTTTGCACGGAAACCTAATTTGTTCGGGATACAGTGTGAAAATAAAATTATTCATGTATATTATTTTCTTTTTAATTGACATTTATTTGTAAGGTTTTGTATTCAAGCAATTTCAAATTACCATAAAATACAATATTGCAGATAAAAGCTAGAAGTACGTACTACATATAAATTCATTATATTAAAATAAGTGTCATTAGGACTTTACTAACAATCACTTAGCAGATCGGTCCACGCAATCGACTCACAAATCTGGTATCGTTTTAAATCTCTTTCTAATTTTACTCAAAGCTTTACGAATTGAATGGGTTAAATCAGAATATTAATAAACTAATTACATTTTAATATGATCCTAATCTTTGTGTACTTAAATTTTAATAATAATTTAATATTATATGTTTATTTGTCTGTACAAAAGTCTTTTTTGCTTATCTTTATATATTTTACTTTTTATAATTAATGTAGGCACAATTAGGTAGTAAGAGCCTGTTACCAAGATAGTCTTTTCTCAACTTTCCAGAATTGCTTTCGAAAAATTTACTGTTAGGTGGCAGACTTCACTGTTTCCTCTTTTACTAAACGTAGAAAGTAGCGGAAGAGTGAAAATATTTGTTCACCTTGATGAATTTGAACTTAATACACTATGCCTCTATGGCATCAACATTATATTTATTATAAACACACATTTTTTTATTATTTAAAATAAAGTCAAACTTCAATTAACAACTATGTCTCTTCGGTTAGCGATATGCGTCACGGTTTGATTTAAGGCATTTAAAAAGCATATAATTTTAAGTGATATTAGCCCTGTAAATAGGAAGAGAGTCACAGGTGTTACTCTAAGGGCGCACCTTACGTAAATTCTTTCAAATTATTAGCCTCTTATTTTTTACCTTTGGGAAATTGTCGCATTTGGCTGGTAGTGATTCAAAGAAATTGTACGTACTGTCAAAAGAGCACGATTTTAAATAACTAACATAGCACTATACCATTTTATCTCTTTTACCACCTTAGTAAAATCTTAATATCAAGTAATTAGAACAAATTTTAACAGTACGTGGAATAATTTGTAGCGAAACTAGGAACCTTATGTCTAGTTCGGGATATCTATTTTTAGGATGACAATTGAAATGTCCTTCTAAAATTGGAACGTCTTGCTACACTTATATGTATTATATCTACGTCACATGGTACATTTAGAACAAAGTTAGCAAGTTGCACATTCAACTTCGCACAAGCCATTCGTTAGAGCTCAGCACAGTTTCTGCTCTTCACTTCTTATTGGAAACGTTGTTTTTTCGATGTTATATTTCTAGACGGTAAATGTAAGATATTTTATTAAAAGATTTGAAGTTGTTTTTGACTTCACTTTGTCTGTCTGTGGTATTGTAAGAACTTAGCTCTCACCAGTAGTTCCGGAGTTTAGCATATTCAATCAAACAAACATATATTTTTTTCTGGGATATCTTTTTGGAAAGGTTTGTTAGGGTTAGTTAAAGACTATTCTGAAATGAGCACGGACCTTTCCCTCTTCCTACATCAAGGCGCAAACAAGTTCTTCTGCTTTATATTATTAACTAAAATGGAAAAACTAATTATAAATATTAAACGTAACTATTGCTTCTTCCTCTAGATTGTATTGATGGGCTTCACAATTATAACACTTTAGAGAGCATAGTAGAAAATTAAAGCACTAACATCGTTAACTCCATTCAAAATGAGACGTAATTAATAGAATTTGAAATGTATTTTATATAAACACTGGTGGCCGCCAGAAGATGCGGTTTTTTTAGCTTCACTCTGTATCCCGAATATGGCAGGGTAGTCAAAGGAGACTTTGGAATCTAGAGTTGACACACGGCGTTGCCATTAAGACACTTTCATATATTTGTGGCCGATTTGAGGTAATGCTTGTTGTAAAGTATAATTACTCATATCTATTGATTTGCTATGTTTTATAACTTTTGTATTTATTTTAATTCTCCATTAAAGGTGAAATATTTGCTATTTTTTTTTGTTATTGCCGTATCAGCAGCAGGCTGTCTGCTGTAAATTACTTTTTTGTATGTATGATCTACATTCGGAGAAAGATTATATAAATATTTAATTGATTGTCATTTTCCTGTTCTGTTAAAACTAACCAAAGTAAAGTTCCGCGATTCAATATGCTATAACTGTGAAATGATAATGATTATGTAAAATATAGTGTTTATAAAATATGCACAAAGTTCTTCCAAGCTTTGTTAATACCTTTTTACATCAATTTAGAATAAAATATTATGTCTTCAGTGGCGCAGTGATAAAAAGTATGACTTTAAGCGTGACTGTTATTTTCTCGCCCTGATATCAAGATACATAATGTCTCGAATTTCCAAAATTTGTTGACTTTAGGTTCCTTGTACCTACCATGTAATATACGTGAGTTGTGAATCAATCGTGTTGTGAATCAATCAAACTTGAATGAAAAAATACAATAAGAAATAGTAACCGAAAAGTTTACCTAATATACACAATGCTAGAATTTCACGAAATAAATCTAACAACACATACAATATTGTTCATAAAATAATTATGCATTTGCGAGTATTACTATACTATCAGTGAAATGGAAAACTCCACAAAAAGTCGTCCTGGGAGGACTCTTCTTAAATGAATAATAATTTTCTTTTTTAAAGTAAATATATACAAAATGAAAAAAAAAATAACACAAGCCTGCGACAGTAAGTGAGACAGGCTGCAATTTCGATTCGAACTCGAGTAAATGAAATATTCATGGTTTTATTTTCTCACTATAGTAACGAGGTGAAGCGCGGCGTTGAGCCACATAACACACAATACTTCCAGAATTCGGCGGAATGTACAAAATATACGTCTTTTAATGATAACGTAATATCTTAACACTAGATTTCCATACATGTGGGAACCTAAAAAACCTGGGTGAACCTAAAAAATCTAATAAAATATGTTGTTCTTAACTCTGTTTCCTTTGAAAAGGAAACTAAATCAAAAATTTAATTTCATAATAGAATCGGTTAAATGAAGAATGTTCTCAATATGCGGCATGCACTTTGATTTTGTAAAGATGTCGATATATCAGTTTGTTTATGTGCAGTGGAATTGCGCTCGCTTTAGAGATAAGACTGCGATGTCACCGAAGTAGCAAGAAATGCAATAAAGATGCACACCAGCGGAATAAAATGTAAGTTACTAATGTATTTTCTAAGCTTAGAATAAAATGTAGCGTCACGCTTTTATAAGTTTATGTTGTATCTTGCACAGATAGAGTAAATACAGGAAATTTAGTTACAGTTTCAATTCATCCCTTAGAAAATGACACTGTTTTCTTCGCCCTAGTAACAAGACAAATGGCTTTAATTGCTGTTCGTTAGTATAGTGCGAATCGAACTTACAACCGTTGCGCTAACATTTCCACTACTAGTGGAAATGTTAGTTAGTTAGTTTGAAACTGAAGATAATTTACAGAGATTTTTTTTTATACATTACATATTCTTCGTAAAATATAATGAAAAACATACTGAGAACGTGGTGTAAATGCTCAAGAGTGCGGGTGTAAACGCGACATGCTGTTGGTTTGATGTCCATTTGAGGAAACGAAACATATTTTAGTTTCCTCGCACTGCTTTCTTAGTTTTAATAAGCAAAACATAAATAAATCGACTTTTTCGCTCTTAATAAGCAAAAAAATCAAATATTTTCAATGTATTCAATTCAATTTATAATATTTAATGTTTCATTTCTTGCTTTTATAAAAAGGCAAAAGCGCGGCGTGGAGATCCGCCACTCAACACGCAATGCCTCAAATTCGGTGGGAAGGGGAGAAAAAATAAGATTAGAAAAAATAAGATTAAACTTAAAAAGGTATAACTATTTATAATTTGTATGTTTAAGCTTGTTGTAAATCATGTATCAAAGATAAAATTAAAAAACTTGTGTATAAATAGAGATATATCTGGACTTAATATTGAGGGTGACTATATCCTGCATAAATTCACTATAATGATTTACATTTTTTATATATCCGCACTTGAACTAGTAATGTTCCGTAGGAGACCTATATATTATGTGCCACCTTGCCTCGAAATAAAAACCAACAAAAGCTAAGCTAAACTTTTTATCAAGTTTTCAAGATAAATTGATTTATGCTATACTAGATGTTACCCGCGACTTCGTCGGCGTTCACTATTTTGGTCATAGTGACTGACACATAAAAGATAGATATATGC
>JAYDZJ010297808.1:0-10183 GCA_034509065.1 Eueides lybia
GACAACACACGCTATGTCTTTTGTTTTTTATCCACTGTATCCCGTACAAAGACCTGTAGGTATTGAGAATCAGACAAGTTAATTCCAGTTCTACTTAACACACTTCTTTTCTCTAATTTCTGCCAAACTCTTGAGACATTGCGTACGCTTGCTTTACGTCGTTACCAGAGCCAGGAAATAAATATTTGGAATATTAGTTTTCTTCGAATAGGAATCGAAAACTTACAACCTATAGCATATACATCCTATAGCAATAAAGTAACTGCTAGAACACCATTAATTGAAGGTATTACTACAGTGATGACGACTGGAGCATAGATTTAATATAAAAATATTTATCAGGTGGTTATACCCTTTTGATGATTTTTCAGTTTCACGCTGTACCACGCATATAGCGAGACAGGCAGAGAGAATTTAATATTTAGGCAGTTTGTTCCTCACATACTACCAAATTTTTGAGACAATCCGTGTTAAATGGCTTCAACGCCGCACTTTGTCTTGTTTGAAAAAGAAATGATTACATTAAATAATTCTTTCCTCTGACTAGGTATGGAACTTCCACATTTATAGTTATATCTAGAAGATATCATCAACCCTGTATATTTTCATAAATATAAGAAAATTATACTAAATATTATTTTAGAAATTATATAAATACTTAATAAATAGTATTCTTAGCAATAATCATTGAACAGCGAAAATTTGTAAATAAAAACAAACAATAAAAGTAAGATGTAACGAACGTATATAAATTCAATATTGCTCGGGCTTGGTGGCTATCTGAGAGCTTAGACAGTTCAAAAAGCCCAGGTTGGAATTCTATCAAGACAGTATGACAGACAGACAGAAAAAATAAGCGTACCTATTTAAAGTTGTACTAAACTCTCTAATTCGCCTTACAATAACTTTCTCGTTCCATTGTTTATTTCGTGAAACAGCATATAGAAAGTAAACTTAGAAATATTTTTGTTCCACGTGTATGTGCAAATAGCCTCGGCCTATTAACCAAGGATCGCTGAATCAGGGCAATTACATTTCGTTGCTTTATATCGCCCGCCAAATTTAATTCGATGTAAATACGCTACGTACTGTAAAGATATGTACGTGTATTTATGATATGCTACATATTCTGAAATTGTCAAAAATGATTTTGATAGTGTCTTCATTTGACTTTGATAGTGTCGTTTTAAAATTGTACACTTCAGAAACTAACAAGCAAGCAAATGTCATATAAATAAAAGAACATTTTAAGTACCATTCAGACTCCTTCAATAAGGATTATACAAATTTTAGGATTGTCGGTACAACTAATAAACGTTGTATAATAGATAGTGATATTTTTTTCTTTTCATATTTTTTTATTTCTTTGCATTGTAAGATCTCACTTCATTACCATATTAGAACTGTAGCTCCACGAAGAGTACTTAGCGGTGATTACGCAGTGAATATTTTACAAAATATAGCAATAACGATGTAAATGCTAGCATATTTTAAACATATTTAATTTAATTAACAGCTTGTTTAGTCGTATGCTTTAAGAATCCGTAGATCTTAATTTCATATATAAATAAAATGCTTTATATTAATTTCATCGTCTTACCTTCATGAGATCTCAAGAAGGTCATGACAGATGGATAAGAAAGTATATAGGGGTATCTTTTTTTATTTTGAGTGAGATACGGAATCTTAAAAATCGCGTCTGTACCTAGACAAGTAAACGTTTTAAAACGGAAATTATTTCTACACTGTCGATTATACTATCAATTATTATAATTATTGTTTGGGTATATTCTATAGTAGTGTATTTAAGAATAACTATCGACCGACCAAGCCGCCCCCGCTTTTCTGGAGAGCAAATATTATGATTGTTTAATTTAACTCGATCGCTTCCGCCACGCGTGGCGTGTCGAGATGGTACATATGCCAGATTTTAGGTTACTAGAACTTTTAAGCTCATATATCACTATTCTTTACGGATAGAGGTATAATTTAAAATATAGATACTTTTTAATTAACTACTTCTTCATGTACTCGTACATTGCTAATCATTATCAGCTTCACGCTGTATCCCATGGTAGGGAACTTGGGAAACTAATGTTATGACATTTCTTCCCCACTTTCGTTCTCCAGTTCATATCGTCTGGATTTTTCTTTCACCGGTAATCTTGAATAGCGATGCCACGCTTTAACTCTACTAGAGCGATGAAAAAGAAATTTTTGAGTATAAAATATTTAACTCTGAATCAAACTCACAACCTGTCACGTTCATAATCGCACGTGGCCCAGTGTTGATTTATGCCTAAAGTCTTAATAAAAAAAACAATATCAATATGATTTAACACCTTCAATGAGCGTATATGTAGGTGTATATCTGTAAGTGAACACGTGCCGTACCGTACGTTCTTATAGTCACCGTACACCAAAGATACATTCATCAGATGAGATTGTACTCCTTCAGCTAAACAACACCTGTGAAAATCTCAAATACGATATCAAATAAAGCGTCTGCTCTGAGGTTATAAATGTAGTGAACTTCACAAAGTTGTTATTTGTATTGTAGTCGAGACGGGACCTTTAACTGCGCTCTGAAATATATGCAGTTTGTCTTTGAGAAAGTGTTCGAGATCGTGTATTAATTTGTATTGTATGTATTATATATATACTCGTACAAATAGAGATAAGCAGCTATGAAAAATTATCGTTACAAGATAAAGCTTACAAAGTTTTACAATAGTGAACAGCTACCAAGAACCTATGACTCAGAGTGTAAATAAACAGCTACATCCGTTTTTTGTTTTTTGGTTATGTACATTCTAATACTTCCGAATATGTAAAACATACTCAATTTCCCATTCAGTTTATTTCAACTTTAGTCCCGCACTTGGCGGAATAGTCCACTTGAGAACCTAGTGTTAAGACATTCCGTTCTTTTCTTCACATTCCGCCGTATGTGAGGCATCGCGTGTCGTGTGGCGGAACTCAACAGAGCGTTGGCGTTGGTGCCAGAACGAAGAAATGGTAACATTGAATATTTAATTTGTAAATATTAAATATTTCATGCTTGTGCCACTGCGACACATATGCCTCTTTTATTTTATATAGCACAAAATACAAATGAAGTTTTAAAATTATAAAAACTTTTTAATAATTAAAAAGAAATAGTTCTTTCCTGAGAATTATAAGTATGATAACAAAGAAATATGAGTCATAACAAGATTTATATTGCATGATGTAATTTATAGAATATAAATTACATTATACCGCATTTAGTTTAAGTTTCTTATTTACTTTCATTAATATTTTACGACGGTCTTATATATTTTATATACGTATTGTTGATAAGCAATCTACATTTTACTGAAATACGTATATAATATTGTATTTATATCATTAACGTGACTTTTAGTAATCTTAGATTTGAGCAGAATGATAGAGTTGTCTGTTACGTCTACCGATGACAACATCACGCTCTCAAGCGTATAATTTATTTCTTCCAATATATTGTCATTCCGAGCAGCGATGTAGAGACGGAGGACGCGATGTTTTATCGATAGCTGGTGACCCTTGACGTACTTCTGCGTAAATTGCGTTGACTTTTATAATCCCGGGGTGATACCGAGCTCTACGATACGTACAGTTATATATGACACGCACTTGATGGATGAATGATGGTGTATATGTTTATTTTTATTTTATGTTTCTTTGTCATCAATATTAGGTCAAATAAATAAAATTGGATAAGGTGTTATAGCTCATTATTTTTATGTAAGAAATGTAATGTTGCCTCATTTCTAAAGGCAATGTCAGTAACTCTAATATTATAGAAATACATTTTAAACACTTAACTTAACTTAGGCCCACGCTATATCCCTAGCGGAGTAGGCAGAGAGAACAGAGCGCCAAACGCTACGGCCTCGGCATACCTCTTTCGCCTCATCCACTGTCTTTAACCTTTTGATACATGCCCTCCGGGAGGTCCTTATGCTTTTTACGTGACCTTTCTCTAATACGATACTGGACAGATCCTTTGTTTTCGGAAGTCAACCAAGGTTTCTCCTCCGTCTGTTACTACTCACTTTTCCTTCATAAATCTTTTTTGCCATTCCACTCGACGTGCGTCGAGCTTGACGTGCGCAAATCTGAGCCTGAGCACTTTCCTCTTCATTCTCACTTTTAAATACAAGATTTACGATTTAAGATTTAATTAAGATTTACTAATTATTGTCTGGTCTTCGTCCGTAATTTGTTTTAAATATTTCCAGTTATGTGGACCAAAAAAATGCTCATTTCTTTTAAAGAAAAATGTTGCAAGTGTAAAAGGGAAGTTTATTAATGGGACGTGTCTTAGCACTAGGTTCACATGTTCCCACTGCCTATTCTGCCATGTGTATACAGATATAGAGGTATGGTAAAAATAAATTTTGTAATTCAATGTTAATCTATATACTATATTTCTCGCATTTAAAACTTTCATTTTTAATTTAGAATACTGTTATCTGATGAATGTTTAAGAATTAAAATAGAAATATGAAGTTAAGTAAGGATAGCAAAGTAATATAGGTACTTGTAACCTAATAGTAAAACATGTATGTAGATATCTCATTATTAACTAGAGTAATTGAAGCGGACTTTAAACACTACTTTTTCTATTAAGGAGTACGAAACTTAGCGCCTATTACGACATGCCTGCTAGGATGTCCTTCTGGAGTAGATACTGCTATTGAGGAAGTGCTACTATCATACTTCTAGTATCGTACGTTAGTCAACTAGATATTTTATAATGTGAATAGAAATAGTAAATAAGCAAAATATTACCGTGACTTATATGAATAGATAATAGAATATAAATTCCATTCCACTAGGAATAGTAGAATATAAATTCCAAATCATATATTCAATTCAAAATAAGAAGTAGCAACCTTTTAAAAAGAAAAAGAAAAATATCCCACTGAGTTTCTTATTTGGGTTCTTCTCAGATCTGAGGGAGTAAGAGTAGCGGACCGGTGATAAATTGTATGACGTTCATAAAATGAAGCTTGTAACTTTTTATTTTGAATAAAATATTTCAATGTTAATTTGAAGTTATAAAGAGATACAGTAAAAAAAGGACGTTTTAGGTTTTACATATATATTCGTAACTAAAAATATAAATTGGAACAGATATTTTTTTAATGTTAGGTTTTTCTCGTTCTATTCGAAATTCGATAAATTGGACCGATTGTTATTAAAATTTATTTATTATATAGTTTTATGGGCCTAGACAGAGACGGGGTTATGTTTGATATAGAAATCTCGTTGTCCTTTTAAACTATAAGAGATAATTAAATTCCACCACAATACTCGTTAACAAGAGTCAACACATTTTAATAAATACTACGTCTTAATTTAAAACATTTTTTGTTGATTAGTCTATCTATAAGCAACCTTTCAGTGCGATACGATAAACAAAAGCAAAATGTTACAAAACGGACAAACATAAGAGTAAAAGTTAGTAAACAAATATAAAGCAATGATCAATGCAGAATAATTTAATGTATAAATTTATTACTCGAGCGCGTCCCCCAGGGCAGCGTGTGTAGACGACGCTGCGGCGACGCAGGTATGGATACAAGTCAGTACATGAATTATTTAACTTACGGCAAGTTTCACACTACCAGTGGATCTGCTTACATTCTTTATGAAGTTGTCTTAATCCAAAGCTTATAATTTTTACTATATTACATTGAATGTATTGATTTCTGATGTCAGTGGTACCCTATTAACTTCGCCGCATCTTAATTTGAGTTTAGTGTAGTAAAACATACCCTATGTATTACTAAATCGAACGGAATCTTTGTTGGTGGTTGGTTTGAAACTTATTTAACAATAAAATAATATTTATTGGTAGATAAGACGAAACACGCCAAGAAATATTCAAGATAATTTTAATAAAACTTAAATCGACCATATCCCAGCAAACCCATATTTTTTTTCTGTTGTATCGCTCTCGAGGGATTATTTTTTTTTTATTTTCTTGTTCCGGTATTAAACATCATGCAGCGTTAAATATTGTCACTCAACACGGAACGTATTGAAAATTTGACTGGAAACAGAAAACAGAATATTTAGACTTTAGGTCTCCTTCGCCTACTACCATAAAAGAAAAACGTGAACGTATTTCTTTATTGTGCCTCTCAGGTTACAGTAAATAGATTTTGTAACAAATAAATTGAGGCTTGTCGAGGCGAAGGCCAGCATGTGACTATAATATTTTGAAATTAAATATTTATTGTTTACATTTCTTCATTCTGGTAACAAGGCATAGCGCGGCGTTGATTACCGCCACTCAACACGCAATGCCTACAACTCGGCCGAAAGTGGCGAACTCTGCTTACCCAACCCAGTGTGGGATACAGCATAAAGCTAATTTATTAACAATTAAATCTTATCTTAATTTACACAAATTGGAAGGGAACTTAGAGTTAAGCACTTCCGTTCTACTCTTTCCGCCAAATTTAAGGGATTACGTGGCTTTGCTGTCCTTAACGCCACTACTGAGAATAATTTTACATTTCTTAAATTGTATTTTTTATGTATATATAGAAAAACCACGGAAATAAGTTTTTCTCAAAGCTAAGTAATATTTTCGAAGATTCATGCTATATCCCGCACGTAAGCAAAGTATAAAACACTGCTTTCTTTGCTTTCCGTAATTTTTTTACAGACGATGCGTATTTTATAATTAACTTTAAAACAGAGCTTTTCTTTATACCAGCTATAGAAATAAAAAATCCTTTTCCTGAGCGGGGATCGAATTCACAACTATCACTTGTACAGTTAGTTGCTTTGCAGGTGTTGCGTTACAATGGCCTTATTATGCCAGGTAGAAGAATGTAACGGTAATACTGCCCACCCATAACAAGAAAACATCCTTAGATTGACACATAATGGCCTTGCTATATGGAGGAAATTGTTCAGAGTAAATATTTATCATTTGTACACCCAATATCAGATTGTTATAAATATTGTTGTTAAGGTATAAAACATTAATGATTTATATTTGCTACAGGCCAGTAATATTCCTATTCTACGAGTGTGTACCTAGTTATTTCGATAACCGATCAAAAACACGAATTTCTAATGCGAAACTTGATTTCTTTCAAAGATCAGCTAAAACGACTTCATTATTATTTTATTAATCTGTATAGTAATTATTATATGTAATTATTTATTTTTTTAATACCAGTGAAAAATGAAGTCTGAGCTAATTAAGACGATTTAAATAAAACAACACTAAATGTAATGGAAGCCTACTGTAATACAATAATGAAAACTGCATTTAAATCGTTAAGCCGTTTCTTAAATTATCGACTAAAAAAACAAACGCAGAAACTGTGTTTTGTCAGGTTTACTTAAATATTTTCCATGTAGAATCACCGAACTGTTATGATTTTGTTATAAGTAGAGATATTTATATAGTTATTTGCTTTAATTAGCGAAAATAACCAAATATAGATATGAGTTTTAATTTTAGATTATTTGGTATATTATATTTCTTGGCTTATTAGGAAAATTGGCTTATTATATTATTTTAAATTTCCAGGTTAGGCCATAGTTAAGAATTTTGCTTCATTTAACCTGATATTATATTTTGTGTAATTTCAGTAATAAACAATCTCGGACGAGGCCGCAGGCGGGTCACTAGAATTTAATATTTTGATCCTCCAAAATCTTGTTAGGAATGGAAGTGTCTGATTGGGAACGAAAGTGGAAAATGAAAATTTCTTAATAAAAACGGAATGTTAACACATTCCTTTGTTCCCATGTTCCTTCTGTTCAACCTGCTATGAATAGCACAGGCACAGACGAGCGCGTACACGCAATAATAGAATACAATATAAATCATATTATTTCTTATACCAATTAATTTGAACAGAATGTAATACGATTATCATAACGAACTGTATAGAGCGCTCTTTGCAAGCGGCTTAAATAAATCAGAGATCAATTAACAACCGCGTCCGTCCAGTGGCCGCGGCCGGTTCACACACCCCTTCTGTTTGTATCCACAGGCAATCATTATTTTAATGTTTTCCTTTACAAATTGAGTACTGAGCTGCGGCAGCTAAGCTCTCTTCATTCAGTACTATGATTTACATGTTATTAACAACTGGTAACTAATATAAAGAAAAAACTAATATATTTATTTTTTATAAAAAATATATACGTTTTTCTTTAAACGTGGTCTTTATAACTGCTACTAATAATCCATCTAGTATCATACATATAGCTGTAGTCCCCTGAGTCCACTTTCCGCTTAATTTCGAAGCATCTTAAATGGCGAAATTTATATATCAGACTGAAGAAATAAGATAACTTCAATATAATCTTTGTTTTAAGTGGAAATCAACCCAAGACGATGGAGTTCAAAGAGTTTTTTTTCTGTCTTATTTGTCTTTTTAAAACAATCAACAAGACAAGATCATCTATCACTTGCTTATCATAGAATTTATTATTTTTTGATAACACTCACGAGAAGTTTGCCATATACGTATGTATAAAACCATATGGCTTCGAACAATTAAAATACTTTTACTTAATTAGTACAGACATAGACAATATAACTGTACAATCTAAAATAAACATCTTATTTCTTGAAGATACTTTTGTAAAGCTACAATACACTTAGACGTAAGTCAAGGCTGAGCGTGACCTGTCTGAAGCGGTCACGCGAGGTATTCAACTTGACGCCCTATTAGGCATTGCCCTTTGTTAATGTTGTCGCTTCATGTATAATTGTTAACTAATTACAATATGTGCATACAATGTGTACGCATCACTGAAACTATTCATTGTTGAGTTCCACTGTATCTTATGAAATTTGGATGTTTTTTTTTAGGTTCACGAAATATCCCGCTTATTGTTAAGACACTTCCCGTTCGTTCACCACTTTAAGCCAATTTTTAATGGAAAATCAACGCCAAGCATTGCGAAGAAATTAAAATATTAAATACATAATTTACTCGACCGGGGATCGAAGCCATGTCGCATTTACAGACATATATTTAATGCTCCTGCTCCACGACTGGCCTCTGTAACTTAGATTTGCCGTTATTTTTAAAATGTTTTACAATATGTTCTTACATTCGGACCAAAATTCAGATATTACGAGTGTAACATAGCTATATAGCTTTGTTTGCTTGAATAAGGATTGATCACACTAACGATTACGATCAAAGGCTGTCCCATTACACCATGACCTTATAACAGACATTCATATATATTTCATATACTGAAAAGTGCTTTCACACATCTATTAAACCCCATTATTTTAATAAAGAGAACATAAATCATGAAACAAAAAATAAAAGTTTATTAAAAAGCATTACCAAATGGCTTTGAACAAAAAGATCAGTGAAATTAAATTAGTCGACGGCATTCAAACAGATTTTTTTGTAAGAGTATTCGGGTAAGGTTGTAGCGGTAACTGTACTCTATGATATTAAAGTAAGAAAATGCTTTGGGAGAAGGCATTTCTGAAGTGATTTCGGTGAAATGGTTCAAAGAGCGAACCACATTACACGTTAGTGCTACACCTTCATAAACGACGAGTGTTCTGTTGCAAATGATTCGTGAAGTTGAAAGCGACGATCTTAGGATTAAAACGATAGATAGGGATACATCAAAACGGTGTACAATATTTTATACCGTTTTGATTGTATACAGTGATACGTACACATTGTATGCAAATATTGTAAATATCTATATACAGATATGGTGTGGTTTGTTTAGTGGAGCGCACTAACCTCAGAAACTTTAAGGTTAGAATTAAAAAATAGTTCTGTGTTAGATATTGTATAAATATGTGACAAATGTATAAAATCAAAACGGTATTAGATTTTATACATTTCTCATATATTTTGTGTATTGAGAAAGTGGAAAGATGCACTTGAAAACTTATATGTAACTAGCTGTTACCCGCGACTTTGTTCGTGTTCACTATTTTGGTTTTTGCTTAGTGACTTACACATAAAAGATAGGTATATGCTGTCGCGGACTTTTATTTAGAACTATAAAATGAGATGATAGTCAGATACAGATCTCCCAATTGCGTTATCATACGAAAGAACTGCATCTGTGCCTTTCAAATTTGAGGGTAGATTTCTCCAGAATTCCATCATCAGATCCTGATCTCCTTACCATG
>JAYDZJ010297891.1:0-17801 GCA_034509065.1 Eueides lybia
GCCGACGTGATTCTCGCGCAGAAAATCTTACCACCGCGATTCAGAAAACGACGTCATTTGCACAACGCCATCTATCGAATGATGTATGGGTGGCTGGATACTCAATCTTTTAGAAGGTCACTCAAACTTTACTTACATAGGTTTTTAAGTATTTGATACATATCTTAGTTTTTTAAGGCTGTAATTGTTTGCCCTCAAAATTTAAAAGACATAAAATGCGACTACTAAACATAAAGTTGATGGTTGTGAATTTATTCTGTACTGGAGGAATTTAGAATTTAAAGCCAAGAACTTGACAAAAACTACTATTTGTGCAACTAATGTTTTAAATTTAGCTGAAAATCGTAGAACAGAATGTGGGATTAAGGGTGACGAATTCAAAATATTTTTTTTCTTTATATGGTTTATTTACTACAAAATTAGAAGTACTGCACGGTACTATAGTTGGAGTTCGTTCCTCAATTGAGATAGCACCTATTTTGTTAAAATATTTTTTACGGATCAGACATAGTCCGGCTGCAAAATTAGTTAATCAGTACGTATAAAAACGGGATGTTACGTCTCGTTAAAATTTCGTCCAATTTTCCGTTTGCAATGAACGCGGCACAACTTCATAGATTTCGAAAACGTCGAATCGATTGTTGAATGCAAATTTTCTTAAAATAGACGCAAACCTAGTTTTAGGTGCTTTCTGTATTTTACTGTATTTTGCTGTTGCGCTCTGACCAAACAACCGAATAATCACGACGACAGAATATAATAGTTTTTGCGACGAAGTTAAAACTTTAATAAGCAAATTTATATGTAAATAAATACAAAATATAACGTTGTTTTGTATTATGAACTATCCCCGCGTTCGTTATTCGTTAATTATTCTCTTCGATTTGGAGCTTATCTGTTAATTGCCTTCATTTGAACTTTCAAAATTGTTGTTATTACAATATAAAATGTGGGTCAGTAACTCTATAGCTTATTAATATGTGATGTGCCTCGATTTTCAGTTAATTGTCTGTAATATATTAAATTATGATACAATTACATAATTATTACAACCACACCACAAAGTGGTAAAGCTGGTCGATAATTATTTAAGTAATATAAAATAGCTGTTGATTGATATTATAAAATAGCTGTAATTAAAATCATTTTGGATTTTATATTAACATAGTTAACATTTTTTACCCTTTATGAATGATTCATTCCACGTAACTGACTACTTTTTAATCTTTCAATAATTAACTTAACATTTTTGAAAATGTTACTTGTATTAGATAATTTAATACAATATCACTTCTATACATATTAACAAGTATCATCGTGATGTATTATGACACACGTGACATTAATGAGTAACAAATTATAATCTGTGTAACGTATATTCTATGTTAAAACTATTTTCCTTTCTTAACTTATATAGAATACCATTAAGTCTAATCGTGCTAAGGACATAAAGCATTGTAATATATTAAAGCTCTAATGTATTTTTTTAACCAAAAACTAATGACAAGCACAGGTACATAGTTTATTTTCTTCCAATAGTTTCCGGTTCAAGACACGTCATTTATGTAACACAAAATATAATGGATCTTGAACTCGCGACCTTTCATTATACTTGCGGTGTTTGATAAACTTAATGTAAATATAATTTAATTTAAATCAATAAATTGATTTATCAAAATAAATACAATGTTATTGACTGTAAATGCGAAAGCTTTGAAATCGATTTTCGCTTCAGGATAGCTTTGTGTAGGAAACATTTAAAAAATATTCCGTAGCAGGAATTTTACGCGCTACACTACTAAACACTATATTCCTACGAAGGTAGGTACTATCTGTATCCGAATAAAAATGCAACACATGGCATTGAGTTTTACCACTGTCTACGCAATACGTCGCAACTCTTTATACAATAAGTCGAAAATTTGTCGTTACGTGATTAACGAAGTATCGGTAAATTTAGGTTTCTCTATCTTAAAATCAGGAATGTGTGATGCAAGATTTTTTTTTAATTAAGGATGTTCTTGGTTTTTTTCACAAAATACAGGACATAAAGACTAACAAATAAATATGAATATTTAATCCTAGTTAATGTATACTATACATTGAAGTAATTAAAATATTTCAAATAAATAAAATAAATTGCCTACCTTTTTTCAACTAACAGTCCTCTATTGATTATTCTTTTAAACATAACACTAACCAAATAAATTCACAAGTTGATCTTTATTACGTTTAATCTAGTATTTTGGCTTTAATTTTAATTAATAGGTCGTACGTTCCTAAGTTTTGGGTAAACTAATAAACTACAAAGGAAAGGTTGTAAAGCCTATACGGTTTTATATGAGAGAGATGCGCCTATCAACGGATATATATCGGCTTACCGACGATGTATGATCGAATGAAAATACCGGTGAGATCGATAGACATATATTTTAGATGAACCAAGAGAGTAAAAAAATAGTTTTAAAATAAAATTTTTGATAAACCTGAAATGGAAAACAATAAACAATTTCCTTAAAGTTAAAAAAAATCTGGCTTATTTTTATAATATTTAGATTGTCCCTTAGTTGGAATATGTCCGATTTAAGCTGAAGATAATCATAATGATATCGCTGATAGTTTCAGAGAAAATTTGCTGTCTAACATGTCAGCACACGTCCGACATGGAGGTGAAGCCGCATACATAGTCTAGACTAAAGATTTATATTATTTAAAAGCACATCCTGTCTCGTTTTATTGGAAAATGACTGAATAGCGACAAAGATAACATACTAGTATTATATACTACATAATACAAATATTAATTATTTAAAGTAATATAAAAACTAGTAGTTGATAAAAAATAATAAAAAAAAATAAGCGTTATGGGAATTATTAGAAAAAAAAATTAGAAAAAGCATAAATATTTTACTGTATCGGCTACTGAAACCAAGCCTCTTGGATTCAGTCCGAGCGCTCTGTCCATACGTTCTCATCAAGCTACATCGAAATACTTACACAGTTGTTACAATTTATTAACAATTTTGATAATATAAATAAGAATGTTGTATTATTTACGACATGTGACGAGAGACGGCTGGACATTTCGTGACGCCGAGATCCGGGCTGAGCGAATATTAACTCAATCCTAATAAGAATTTTACCATTCTTATATCAAGAAATATCCTTAAAAATGTGGCTCACAACAATTTTTTTTTCAGAAAAAAAATATTGCAAGTAGGTGCTGTATTTTGATATTTCCCACATATTTTGTAAATAATAATAACTTTTTTGTATGTTGCGCGAAGGATAGAGGAGTTAGTTTTACCAGATCAATCTTGTATCTTATTTATTTATTTATAACTTTATTTGTACACCACACATACATATTATAAAAAAAACTTACAGATATTTATATTATAAGGGACATATTATGTACAAAAAGGCGATCTTATGGCTTAATAGCTATCTCTTCCTTTACCTTTAGGGCGAAAAGATATTGAATTTAATATTGAAATTAACAGGTAGGTGGTGGTAGTAAACGTAACCGTAACACGAGAGAAAAACTATAAATTTAATAAACATAAGAATATAGTCAAGCTGTTGTTGTTTTGTTAAGAAGAAAAAAAAATACAGACTTTTTAAAAGATAAAAATGATTTTGACTGACGAAAAGTAGCAGGTGTAAGTCTTTCCATAATTTTATTGCTTGAACTGTAAACGACTGATCATATATTTTTGTTTTATGTATAAGAATGCGTAGCGTTAAATTGCGCGATGATAGAACCGCATTTCCCGGTGTAGCAATAAAATTAAATGTGTCCTTCAAGTAAGAAGGTGCAGTAGGACAGAATAATACAAGAAGGTAAGTACAAGTACAAGAAGGTAAGAATACGTAATTGCCGGCGACTTCGTATAGGAAGCCACTTGAGCTTTAAACGAAACTGAAATACATGGTCATATTTACGGAGGCCAAATATGAACCGAATAGCAAGATTTTGAATTCGCTCAAGTTTATTAAGTTAGTATCTTTGTGATATTCTCAGGAAAACTATTATATAATATTATATTACGATGAAGCATCAAATCGTGTCAGCAGAGGGATTGTGAACAATAGCTTTTCCTGAACGTTCTCATAATTCAACCCAATAAATTCTTTCACAAAAGCTGTGATAAGTCTTTCAATCCGAACCAATTGGAAAATAATGTAAGAAATGTAATTTTTCTTATGTTACTTTTGTGATATATCAGAAAGCAATAAATATATCGCAATTCGTCGAAGATCATAGAGAGAAGAAAATAAACTACTTAGTGTTCAGTATAAAACTGTAACAGAAACCTAACGGTTTTATGCACTTTTCTGTAGTGTTAAGCACAGATAATCTCATGATACATTGCTCCTATTTTAAACTATTATTACTTAGCTTCACGCTGTATCCCGCACATGGCAGGGTAGGCAGAGGCAACTTAGGAACCTAGTGTTAAGATACTCCGTTCCACTTCTGTTTCCGCCGACTTTAAGGCATTGCGTTTTAAGTGACGGAATTCAACGCTCCGCTTTTGCCTTATTATCAAATTGAAGAAATTTAATGTTTCATTAAATATTTAAATTAAAAATATTCAATATTTCATTACCTCGAGTGGAGATCGACTCCAAAACTTATCGATTACAGTCACACGCTTGTACCACTGCGCTACGATAGGCCTCAAACTATAAATTATAAAAATATTTAAAAAGTCGCGTAAATATTCAAAGTAAAACTATATTTAAAGCATAAAAGTCACTAGCACAGTTGTGTTCACTGTCACAACGTCGAGGCAATAGAAATTCTCATTATTTTATCGCAAGAAACAGGTATTTTGGATCTTCGAGATCTTGTAACTTTGAGGAAATTGGATTGGTTAACCTTAATTTGTCGTGTTGTATATTATAGGGGCCACAAAATTGTAACTAAATAGTCTTTCAGCCTATTTAGCTTAAAATTCTTAATTAATATTAAAATAAGAACTAAAAGCTTAAAGATAATTTTATATGAAAGCTAAAAATAAAAATGTGCAAATACGTGTATTAGAATGCTACAAAATTACGATAACAAGCGTGCATTGTAAGTAATGTTGCCCGCAATGCTAAGCCACGTACTACATGTAAATATTGCAGTATGCAGTATATTATTAAAGAAATTCGGCATCTTACACCTATTAATAGACATTCGACGTCATTTTATATTTACTTTAATAAAACATCGATTCGATAAGATCGTAGTGGTTCGCTTGTACGGGCTTAAAGTTTTTCAAACTTCACTTCTTTGCATCATAAGCGTGACGTTTAGTTCCGCCATTTAACATGCAGTATATCGAAAATTGGAGGGAAATTAAAAAAATAAATGTCTTAACACTGACTTTGCTGTATGCGGGTTACAGCGTGTTTATAAAAAAGCTTATTTCCTATTAAAAATAAAATATAGCGTTTACACGTTTAAATCTTTATTACGCTCTAATTATGAAACAAATTCAAAATGCCAATGATAACAGTTCATTTAACATTTGTTAGTTCACACGGAAAAGGGCAAGTTGGGGGATCAAAGAACTTTTAAGACAAAGTTAAGGACTGTGAAAAAGGCCCTTAATTGCATCTTTTATTGGAAAAAGGGCCGTAAAAATTGTATTAGAAGGCGATCTTATTTAATTACATAGTTATGTAATTATATTATATTTAAATAATATTTTTAAATAAACTCACGTAAATATTAAAGTGAAAGTGTACTTAAAAAAAATAACTTAAGCAGTTGTATCATAGCAATACATCGTCTCGATTCACAATCGGGAACATGAATGATTTTTATTTTCTTGCTTCGATAACAAGACACATCGTTGAGTTAAGTTGTAACACTCAACAAGCTATGGCGATTACAGCATAAATTTTGACACACAGAAGCACAAGTAAATATACAACAAAGTGGTACTGTAAAGGATTACTATATATATTTATAAATTAATTTCTAAATTTAGCTCAGTATCTGCAAACCTATGTTAATATGTGTTGTAACAAGATTACCATAACGAGTCTACATAATAAGTAATGTTGCCCGCAATGCTAAGCGGCGCGATATGCTGTGCATATGGCGGTATTCAGTATATATTATGAAATAAATTCTTAGTAAGAAATATGTAAAGTAATACACGACGGCGGCGGAGAATTGGACGTCGACGTCGTTAACTAAACATTATAAAAACTTTGTGGTACTCTAGTTTTAGGTCAATATATATTAGAGTTTAATAAGGATTTAAGCATAAAAACGCGTTTTTTTATTTTTTCATAAATATTAAGAAAATAAAAATAACGCGTTTTTATGTTTAAATCCTTATTAAACTCTAATTTACAAATAATTTATTATTATTAATTAACAGTTCTTTAACATTTGTCTATGTCTGTCGTGGGCCACAAGTGTGTGACTGTAAACGTCACAAGTTATGGGTTCGATCCGCATTGGAAGAAGTGAATATTTGTATATATTTACTTAATGTTATCTTATTTCCTTACTTCCGTTCCCCACTTTCCGCCGATTTTGAGGCATTGCGTGTTGTGTGGCGGAACTAAACGCCGTGCTGTGCCTTATTACCAAAGCGAAGAAATGAAAACATTAAATATTTAAATTGGTACTGGGGATAGAGCCCAGAACCTGTCGGTTACAGGCAACGCTTATGCCGCTGCGCCACGACAGGCCTCTATTTAATACTAGTAGTATTAATTCAATCAAATCAAATCATTCAAATCAAATTGAAATAACATGTTATTTGCTTTTAATACAAATAAATAAGATATGTTCATCAAATAAAAAGCTATTCAAAATGTACGTACAATTTAATACTACAAAGCTGTCAAACATTTTTTTAAAAGCTTTGATTCATTATTAACTACGGAGAAATAGATAAATTTAGTATACATATCAAAATAATATGTGCCTAATGGAACGTCGGCATGGCATAAGGGTTTAATTATATAGAGAAAGTGGGAATTAACTTACTTATTTAGACGAAAGGCAGAGAACCGTGTATCTTGATCTAAAATCTCTCTGTGCGACTCAGGTTTTGCCAAGAACCTGTACAGTTTAGTATGGTGCCCTAACCAACATACTGGGTGCGATAAATATACAGTTTACAAAATATAAGCAGTTTCTTCATCAAAGAAATCAATGCATTTAATAAGAAATCAATTCATATTGAATTTGAACCGAAATATTTACTTTTATAATTAACATATGAATGTATTCAAGATAATGAAATACATTTTATAAAGGCTTAAATATATAATTTACATATTGCTTGTGTATTTCTTACTAGTAAATATTATATTTATTCCGTAGTCTCATTAATGATCGTGGCACAGCGGGACACGGTATAACATTAAGCACCATGGCTCCTATTGGTGTTAAAATTCTAACATAGGTACACAAACGCAGTATACAATTACTGTTTCAATGATCCCGTAAAAACGGGAAACCTTATTTCTTAACACTAGGTTCCTTTTACATGCCTGTTATATACGAGACACCAAGAAGCTAAAGAATACATTTATAAAAGTAATACTTACTTATTGTAGAAAATACATTAATTAAATTCTTTGTTGTCGCGGCCACATTTGCTATGTGAGTGGTTCTGACAGTGAGTTTTGTCCAGGAAGATGACACATTTCCAAAAAAATCCAATTTAACTTTATACTATAAATGGGGGTTTTGTTTTAGCCGTGTGATTCCGGCTTAGAATAGGATCACCCTGGTACTGTTGGTGTCGTAAGAGGCGACGAGTGGCAGAGTCACGTTGTCAGCAATGGCAACACGCATGGGCAGACTCGACCGGATTGTTACAACCCCCGGCATTTAAAACCGGCGTTAAGTAGTGGCTTCGGGCACTGCGTTTCGCATTGGGTAACTTATTGTAAGTATAAAAACACTCCGTTTTCAATGTTTTGCGAAACTTTCAAGACTATATGCGCTTAGCTAGATGAGCTCAATGCCGATCAATATTTTTATCAATCAAATCAATATTTTTATTAATAGGTATGTTTGCTTTAAACTTAACGTATAAATTTACTATTGTTATTGAGCCACGGTGTTAACTGCGGAAATAACAGGGAGGAATAAAACTCGAAAGTAATTACCTCGCTCTAAAAAAGTGTTGAATTATACATTAATAATGTTAAATATAAGATTAAAATACTTTGACTCAACGTCGCACTATGATCTATTGCCAGAACGAAAGAATTGAAAAAAAAAATACTTTAACATAGAACATAAATACTTTAACATAATATTTCTTGGAGTGACTTCTTTAAAGCCGGTGTTAGGCAGTGGTTTCGACCACTATGTTTCGCATTGGATAATGCCGGGCCCCGGTGCCAATCCATCTTAAAAGGCCGGCAACGCATCTGTTGTTGTTCTCGGGTGCAACACGGTGCCGTGGGCAGCGATGATCACTTACCATCAGATGACCTGTACGCTCGTTTGCCGTGTCTTATCCATAAAAAAAATATATCTAAAATCATCAACAGATAATCGCGACTCTCGTGAAGTAATTATCCTACAAAAAGATGCATATTTTAAAAAGATTAAGGAACTTTGGCAAATTATGAAACTTGTATAAGATTAAGAACGCGCAGAAACAGATCTGGAGAATTGAAATAAAACTATTTAATATTTTCAATAAAAAATACTTTGTGAATTATTTTGTCTTTAGACTAGTTTTCATATTATTAAGTAAAATAATTGTAGTCAAAATGTTTAAGCGAGAAAAAATGTATTTATGTTTAAAATAACCTATATTTGAAACCACAAAAAGTCTAAGAACATAATAGTGTACAGCTGTATAGAACCTGACGAACCTGGCGGAGTCAATTATTTTAATTTTGTTGTAAATCATCATACGAGCATTGTCTAGAATTAGCGAAAAAAACGAAGAATAAACATATGATATAGGTTGCTTATTTCTGTCTCCTTTGTATAGGATAAAGCACAGTATTTTTAACTGATTATCACGTTTTCAAAAGTGAAAATAATAGTCGTCCAAAGCAAAGTTTCTGTCTAGTAAAAGTTTCTAGTAATAGACGTCGTATCTCCAACTTGAAATCAAACCACGTCGCAATTTGAAGCACACTAGCACTAAACAATTTTTTGCAGTTTAATTACATGAATATTTCATATATGCTACAAAACTGCAGTTGAAAGTGAAATTTGTAGCAGTAGCAGCCGTCAGATGAATAATGATTTAAATAAAACATATTTTATTTAAATCATTATTCATCTGACGGCTGTTTTATAACTGTTTTATAAAGTGTATACAATTCGAGACATTGCCAGTCATGTGGTGGAAGTAAATGCCGCGCTTTATCTACGAGTATATTATAACTACGAGTATATTTACTATGAATAACAAAAACATGTTTAGTAGTCTAGTTAGACTGATTATTTAAGTAAGAGCACCTTCAAAACCCACAAAATTCATAACTGAAGTATTAATAACTATAAATAGATTATCATATCTGTACAGTAAAAGCTACGATACAACGACGGTTAGGCGTGGTTAGGAATTTCCGGATTAATTAATTTGCTTCATTATGAAAGGCTTGGAAGGGAAACTCCAACTCCCCACTCGAGGAATTGAAGTATTTAATATTTTCAATTTATATATTTAATGGTTCATTTCCTCGCCTGGTAATAAGGCGAAAGCGCGGCGTTGAATTCCGCCACTCAACACGCAATGGCTCAAATTTGGCAGAAAGTGGAGAATGTGAAGTGGAACGGAGTGTCTTAACACTAGGTTCTCAAGTTCCTTTTTTATAAATGTTTTGTCACTCTATCTTTCTAATAAAAGTACAAAATCTCACAGTAATCTTGTATTTAGTTCGTTGTAAATGTATACAAATATGTATATAAAAGAAGTGTGTAAATAGCAAATCGTTTTTACGGCGGTCTCTCGGAGGCCACAAAAGATGCAATTATCTGTTCTATCGCCGCTCGTAAATGATGAATGATGCTTTCGTAAGCTTTTGGAAGTTTTGTAATCAGTGAGCCTATAATTTATATGAGATATTAAAATTCTTTTTAAAAATATATGTTTTAAAATAAAGTATATTTTGAAACTCGTTTGACCTTCCGTTACTCTCCAAAACGTATTCTTTTTTCTTTTTTCACGACAAAGATACAAGTACATTTGACTATATAACCAGATTATAAAAGTAAAAATATTTTAAAGGTTATACTATATACTTCATTAATCGCCCACAATTTTATTTGCGTGTACAAGATTTATAATATAACGAATCCTATTTCTGTTGAAAATATGACACCTTCACCTTTCTCTACAGATTCAAAGGAAGTCTTTGCCTTTATTTACAAAACATCATAGTCAAACCATATAAAGGATTTAGAAATTAATCAATTGATAAAATCTAGAGTTCCTTGATAATTTATCCTGTTTTCAGTATAATGTATGTATGTATGTAACTATTATTAATATTATTTTTGTGTGTGAAATATGTATTTTATAAGATGAATATTGGGTTATTTCTTTTTATATTGTACTTCGATTGTAATTTTAGATTATTTAAAATATCTTAACCTTAAGTAACTTTAATGTAATATAGCTTATAGCCTTCCTATATATAAACGACTATATACCATTCTTTACATATATTATAAAATAAAAGTAAAATTTAGATCGGCGATATATAATTATCCAGTTTGTTATCGCGCAGTTTAATTCTGCTTTGCCTGACATAGGAGGGCAAGTGATAGTGAACATAACAAAGTTAGTTTAATATTAAAAGTAAGCTAAATGGAATAAAATATAAACAGAGTCAACATTTATGTTCCAAGTACGAAAACGTAGTGACAGCCATTTAAGTGTGTCATAGCACTTCACTTGTAAATGTTATTCATAGGTCGGGAAGTGGTTATGCAAATGTAGTAAAATGGTGCGTCTCGCAGTTTCATCAGTGTACTGTTTAACGTAACATTAATAAACAGATTATTAAATGTCGGGTTAAGTAGACTATCCGATTTTAGGATATTGTGTATCAGTGCAAAAATAAAAATAAATATCAAAATAATGTATGTCGTCATCATTGCTTATATATTACTTTGTTCCACTGCACTACAATATATTCTACATAGATAGCATGATGTACAAAAACACATGAACGAACCCGAACGTAATCCGCCCCTGACGTGTAATTTAGTGTAAGTTGACTTTGTACATACGAAGTAGGCAGCCGTCTGTATGGAGTAATTTATATCACTGCTTGATACCGAGTATCATAATACGATATAGTTAAAAGTAATGTGATTACGTTATGAGTTTCTTCAGTATTTATCCTAATTTTATCGAGGGCTACAAACACTTTGTTTTGTTTGTATGATTGTGCATATTTTTTTTGTAATATGGTTGTCACTATGTCAGAACCCAGAACTCGATTCTTTAATTAAATCAAATCTATTAAACAAAAATAAAGCAGTAAGTCAAATTAAATCAAAATCACTACAACATGTGTTCTGACGCCATCATGTACCTTTTGCTACAATACCTTTTGTTCCTATTGTGTTATATATATAAATTAATGCTTAAGTACTACGTTTTTTACTCTTTTAATTTTTTTTGTATTTTTTCACATTTAGTATAATAGGACAATATTTTGAGAAGATGTTTTGACATGACTAAATAACAATTTATCATTAAAATCGTTATAAATAACGCGTTTAATACAAAATTATTATATTTTACTTTCCTATTACATAAGTAAGTATTTTATACTAAGTATTTATACAAAATAATTTCAGAAACTACTGATTAAAACTACTTTTAAGCATATCAAACCTTCAAGCGAAAGATTATAGTTCAGCGAACATTATTAAATTGTGTACAAGTTTTGTACTTTCAAAATTATATTTTGTTTATCTTCTTAAATTTCGTACATTTTAATCCATCAATTTCCTAATACTAACTGGGGCAGGTACAACATGGGCGTTCGACATTATTTTCGTCTTATCCATGTTTAACTTTTGACCTGCACTTTAAGACAAACTACTGAGATTTTCGAGCATTCTGTTCAGGTTCTTATTTGCAATGTGTAACGTTGCGACGTCGCATCACTCGCAGAGGGCCTGAATGCGACCTGCATTGCATGCGACTGATAGCTAAAGTTTTTTCAACTTTGTTTTCGGTATTCCCTTTGTTGGTTGTTACTATCTATCTGCATGCGGTATTACATTATAGTGCCAACTCTGAATGCAGCTTGCCTCCACTCGACAGTGACATGTTGGATTTGTTTAACGTTTTCTTTTGAATTTAGATTTATATTAAATTTGATAGTCATAAAGGGTTTGATAAACAATAGAGGTTTACGAATGTAAGGGTTATTTTTACAGTGACCTGTTACTTTGATTTTTTTATTTGAATTTCCGTTTTTTTTTTCTTATTAGTGCGTAAATATTGAAAATCGTAACCGATAATAATTACTTCATGTTCCACCTTTCGCCTATGTGTGTATGTATGTATGTGGTAAATAATTAAAAATTAATCTTATGATTAATTTTTAGTAATCACATTAGTTATTAGCATGATATACAATTAAAAACATTGTTTCATGTGTAAAGCTGACACTGAACTATTTCTGACGAGATAGGACCAGATCAATAATATTTAAAAGTATAAATAGAATATATATTTACAGTAGTTCTTACTACATCCACAATCTATTTTGCAATCTATTTCAAACTTTCCACTCTTTATTCTGCGAAGATCGTATCAGTTAAAATTATTAAGTTTTCGAAATCACTTTACAAACTTAATTATAACTAAGTAGTAGAGTAAATAAAATACGGCGGAGAAGACTTTTCTAATGTTCAAGATTTTCAAAAAACCCTTAATGCTTATTAAAATATAATATATAATTTTCCTTACATTTTATATTTATAGGAAATTATAATAACTAAATTATAATATAAATATGAAATTATAAAATTAATTATAAATAGGAAATTATAAAATATTAACACAGTATTTAATTTTTGATTTCTATTTAAGGAAAAAAATATTCATGTTGCTCTGGTAACAATAAAAAATATATAAAAATAACTATGCATAATATTAAACATGTATTTATTGTTCTGTAATTTATAATTTATTTAAGACACTCCATACCCCATAAGATACTTCTTTAATTATTTATATCTATGTAAATATAAAATATTAGAGCAAGGAGAGAGTGGAGGGACGCTAGTCTTACGACACTTTATTTTTCCCCGTTCGTTCGTTCCCCGAAGTGAGAATAGAACCCACAGTTGTCGCGACGCTTGGCGCTTGTCATTATATATTAATGAATAAACGCTTTAAAAATGTGTCGAAGGCACTGAACAAAATAACAATATAATATGCTTGACTGATTCAATGTGATTGTACAATACAATACAACATCGAAGTACACTTAAGTTTAGTTTCAATAAGTTTACTTTTCAAATAATCAAAGAAGTTGTGGCAAAGTTTGAACTAGAAATAGTCTTGATGGTTGAGTTCTATCTAGATCTTTTGCATATCATAATAAAAGAGAAGTTTTATGTAGCATTTTAAGCATATATTTTCTTCAAGATATTTTCTTGAATATTCGTAGCTTTATAAAATATGCAATATATAATATATCACATAAGTAAATTCGAAATTTCCAATTTCGATGCAAATATCATTTCTATTTTTGGTGACCTGATAATCATTTATAGACTTTAGATGTAAATATAAAGATTTTCCTTTTTCTCTTTCTTTAAAAAAATGCATCTTATGTAACATTTCACCACATTTCAGCTGTTATAAAATCCTTTGAATATTTCAAAATCGAATTAAACACTTATAACTTTTTTAATTTTGGATATTAAGCGTTAACAAATAAAAATAATTAGCGGGTCGTAAGTTAGTTAACTGTTATCTATAAAAGGATTACTAAAACAACTACACGATTTATTACGCATATACCAGTGTACACAGAGATTTTTTACTACAACATTTCATTCTGTGCCCGAAATAAAATCACTTTTTTTAAATATTGCTATAAGTACCGTAAAAAAATGACATCTTCAAATCAATTGCAAAGAAATAATTAAAAATACAATGTACCAGACAATAGTACCAAAACCGTAAAAAATAAATATTTCTTCAAATAAAATTAGAAACGATAAAAATATAACTATAAGTATAACTATAAGTTTATTAAACGCCGTTTCATGAAACAATAAATAAGGATATGTCTTTGCTGTTACATGAGTCATAGAAACAATAGTTTCTCATAAAATCTTATAATAAATATTCGTAGAACACAAGGCTCGCGTCACCTGAAATCAGACTTGGTAGTAAACTTTCTATAGCGCATTAACACATCTATTATACACTTTATGGAGTTTATGTTTTCATAAAGTGTATTTGTTCAGATGTATAATGTGTGTTATAGTATTCCCGCGAGTGTGTGGGAGATAGTGAACATTATAGATATATTTATTATACAAATTTTGTTGTTTAGGCCTTGGTGCAGTGGCACGATAACCGATAGGTTGTGGGTTCAATCTTCATTCGAGGAAATGAAATATTTTTAATGTAAATATTTAATGTTTAATTTCGTTGCTTTGGTAACAAGGCAAAAGCGCGTGAACGGAGTGTGATGTTGTTCTTGAGTCTTGACACTAGGTTCCCGGGTTCCCTTTGCCTACCTTGCCTTGTGCGGGATACAGCGTGAATAAAAAAAAAGAAAAAAAAAGACAGTGCTAAATAAGAATAATTACTGTGTATTTAAATATAAATCAATGTTATACAATCTCTGCTTATTTTAATATACGTGAGATATATGCATTGAACGGTTGTATAACCGGGCAACTCTTATACAGTAGTTTAGTTAACAAATAAAGAAACAGCACCACTGGCTGGCTACAGTGGAATTACGTAAAAGTATGTAATTTCACAATGTAACTTTCTATAATACATTTATAGTTATTACGAGATCACAATAAACGACGCATCTAGGTACTTCTACTATAGTAAACATTCAATGGTCGCTAGCGAGCGTATGATACTTGCTGGGAACGAAAATCGTATTTATAATGACCGTCAATGATGATAATAATACAATATCTAAAATAAAGCACTTAAAGTATAGGTAAAGTATTTGCCGCTACGCGCTTTTTAGTGCAACGCTTATTAGTACCGCAAAGAATTAAAAATGTTATTTTAATATTATGTTTCAAGAAATGTAGATTCGTTTTGAAATCTTTCTTCTGTATACTACAGTTTCAGATTGAAATCAGAAATAATACTTTCTGTATTCTCACATAACCTTAGACAAGATAACACAAAATATGTATTAAAAGGATATAGAGGTGATATTTACCAGCAAATAACCAATTTATAAATTTCTATAAGAGAAAATTATATAAATTACCACAATTTTTTGCTAATAAGTGAAAATTTGTTTTAATAACGTCCCTTACTCTACTTGATGTTTCTAGGTTCCAATATTTTGAATATTTTACAGCCAGTTTATAAATGTAATAGTTGTGGATAAGATTATAACATGGGGTAAATAAGACAAGGCCATGTTCCCGAGACATAATTTGCAAGTTAGATAATGATTGGCTAACAGAATGTCTTAACACTAGGTCTAGGAGTAAACTAAATATTTAATATTTTCATTTCTTCTTTCTGATGAAAAGGCAAAGCGCGGCGATGAGTTTCGCCATTCAATACGGAATGCATCAAATTTAACGGAAAATTGGGGAACGGAGTGGAGTGTCTTAACACTAGGTTCCCAAGATCCCTCTGTCTACCACCGCACTAATATGCGGGATACAGTGTAAGATGAATAAACATATACCTGGTACTTGTTATGTTTTGTCAAGCACTATCAGTTCCGCAATATAAAAATACTCCAAATGATGTATCGACTTATAAAAGCAAATTAATTCAGTCTGTATATAATAGACCTCTCATCTTAAATAAACAGTGTCTCCATGTTTGCTCTTCACTCGCAAACTTTATAAATGTAAACAGTGCTGTGTAAAGCTTAGTTTGAAAATACGAGTACATGCATTGAGATACCTACATATATTGTTCTACATAATGGCGTGAATGAAATTTAAATATTTGATATATGTATAGTATTAATTGTGGTTGATTTTGCTAATAAGTATTGGATACGTTTTTTATGTTTAAATCAAATTAAATCAAAAAATTATTTTATATATTAACTTGTGAAATGAAATTGCTTCCTTCAACAAATACTTGTACCAATACATTGTAAATTAATATTCTAATATCTAAACCATAGAATTCTAAATAATAAACAAAAGTCTTAAATATATTTTTTGTATTTTTTTTATGTGTGTTACTGATTAAAACGTTGTAAATAAACTTAAACACTTAAAAGTAAATGTAAAAAATATATTACTAGGCAAAGTTTTTGTATTCGATTATTATAAGTTACTCCAAGACTATCTATTATAATGATAATAATGTTGCGTGAGTTTAAATGATGTTGACACTCATTCGAGAGGCTAATTGTGGTTACTCATTTAGTGTAAATTATATTTTAAAAAAAGCAACTGTCCTCAGCAGGCGCGCCTTTCAAAACGGTGGTAGCTTCCTGTAGGACTGACACTTCAGCTTACAATGACCTGATTATGTTGTTTTTATACTTTAATTTAGCATTTTTATTAAATGCGTTAATATAAATGTCTGTAAGTATTTCTTCGAAATAATTTAACGAATAAATAAAAGTTTCTAACCAGAAAGTAGGATGAAATGATATTAACAGGAAAAAGAGATCGTAATATGCCTTTTATTTGCGGAACCGTTTGTATGTAACCATTATGAAGGTCATCGCGGCCTCATATTACATAAGGGATACCACATTAACATAAGGGATATTTATTATTTTAATACAACACATTTGTTCAATTAATTGCCACATACTCGTATAGACGCGAAAAAAGGCCAGTCATGGCGGAGGGGCAGAACTAGAGACAGAAACTCAGATAACGACTATGACTAAAATATTATTTGAATTTATACAAAGCGTTACTAAACAATCATACATGTTATGAATAAAAGTTTTTTTTTAATATTTATATTAAAGACATTAATCAGTCGGCTTTTCGCATGATTTTTCTCTCATTATCCTCAGCGTCCGCGTCATCTCCGACACTCGTTCGAACGTGCATGGATCACTCGGTTTTTCCTAACCCTTTTCTATGAACTCGAAATAAATGCTGATATTAAAATACGACGGAAGTGCTTGAGGTTATGTTTAAACGGTAGTTATGACTTTACAAATGTAAGTCACATTTGTCAGAATACTTAAATTAGTTACGATTTATGAAATTTTTAGAAGGAAATAAAAATATTTTTGAGTACAAATAAAATAATTTGAAATACCCAATGGAACAAAAAATAATTTTAATTTATTAAGCATATTCTTACAACATTTGCGTCTTTCTAAAATCCTTACTATAACAGTAGATTAAAAAATTATAACTAAGTCGAATTATAAAACTTGATATCAAGCAGTGATATCAAGATTTATAATTCGACTTAGTTAAATAAACTGTCATGATAAGCGTTTTATAATTAGAATCTGTTTTATGATAAAAGTGTAATAGGGATTTAAACGTGAAAATGCTTATTTTTTATTTTTTTTCTAAAAATATAAATTAACCTATAAAATAACAACGTTTATATACCTATAACTAGTATACCGCAATGGTGTTATAACTTTTACTGCAGTAAATATAAGTCGAC
>JAYDZJ010298059.1:0-10182 GCA_034509065.1 Eueides lybia
ACTACTAACCAATATGGTTTTGCATGGTGGTGTGAGTATCCCTCTCGAAAGTAATTTTAGTAACAAATTTTCTTCATGTTTTAATCCTCAAACGAAATTTTACAAAAAACCTAAGCCATCTGGTGGCGAAACAGAGTTCGCCGGGTTTTGCTAGTCTATATATAAAATTAAGTTAATTTTATATATAGACTAGCAATCAATATATAAAATTTAATTAAACAATCCATCGACCATATTTATGAAACTATTTGTATATGTAAACAAACATGAATTTTGCCAGAGGCCTTAACATTATAATAAATACATTATTTTTGTAAAGATCTGCAAAGGTATTTTTTTCATCGTGATTTCCCTGAGGCAATATGAAATAAAATTTACCTATATCCTTAATACGTAGAAGATGACGTCGGTGGATCAATACTCGACTGCTGCTCGAAGCGTTACGGTCGTTACAGGTTCTAATTAAACATTTCATTTCAATGGTCTTTTCCTTACATTAGCATCAATTTGTAATTACAAATAATTATTGATAATGTAATATTTATAAACTCAATTCAACTACAATGGACTTGTAAATATATTACGATTACTTGTAGTGGCACCTGTATTGCTGCCTGTGATGTTATATACTCGAGGCCTACTGTGACATAGGTCAGGGCATAAGTAGAACTGTGAACGTGACAGGTTGTGAGTTCCATTCGCGCTTGAGGAAATAAAATATTTAATATTGACTTTAAAATATCTAATCTAACTCTGGGAATAAATTCATTCTTTTATTTCGGTCTAGTGAAACTCGACGCCGCGCTTTGTCTTGTAATCAGAACAAAGGCACATTTGTGAACACCTTAGTTCATTTACATACTATTTATTGAACTTATGTCTACTTTATTTCTGAATGCTTTTTATTAAGAATTTTATCGAAGCCACTGGTTTTTTTATAAAAATAACGTAATAACAAACGTCTTAAGCATCTATAGAACATTAAAACGAAATCTTTTGTCCCGACTATGTGTACTTTACGAGTCGCTTTGCTTTATGGGTCTGTTTTTATGACCTTAATCGACACTAAGTCGCGGTTTATGCTATTGGACTATATACAATATATTACTAAAATTTAAAACTATTCATTGTAGCACTAAACACTGAGGTATCTTTTTTTAATTCCCGCTCGAAGGAATGAATAATTTTCATTTCTATTTATTGGTAAGAAGTCAAAGAGCGGCGTAGAGTTTTGCTAATCAACAAAACAATGCTAACGAGTGTCTTAACACTATCCTCCTTTTGCCTAGCATGATATGTGGAAAAAAAGACACGCCGTTGACATTTTAGATTTCCATCCCTCAGAAGGAAATACGGGCAAGATCGTTTATAACTAGACTGCATATCAAGCCAAAATTATTATCAAATATTTAGGTCTACAATCCCTTGGAGTTTTTTATACTATTTACATTTCCTAATAAGTAATATTTTGTTTCCTCGAGTAAGAATCGAACCCAACACTGTCTTTTTTATAGTAAGAAGCTGTTGGACACGAAGCTCTTATTGTCAATAGGTACCGCTTCTTTCTAAAGTAAGTAAAAATAGAAATAACAAATTCAGCTGTGGTAAGATTAACATTAAAACGAGCTTTTATTTTAATAACACTCCAATAAGCTATACCATAACTTTAAAACTAATACATCTATATAAGACTTTCCGTACGACAGCCTAGTGTCATTTGGAAATTTGCCAGTTAAGACTATTGCAAACTTAAACTATAGGTACGTTACTATTAAGAATTAAAAAAATTAAAGCCTAGATTAAGCCTAAAAAGTTGCAATATAAAACCATTTTTTTTCTCAGTTTTACGGTTTATACGGTACGCATGCTGTTCAGTTTGTCTAGTGATAAGACACTTCGTTCACATTAAGACACTCCGTTCCGAGCTCCGTTTCCCCAATAATACCATTTTAATTAAATGGACTTTTTTAAATAATTTTATTTAATCTCATATCGATATAAATAGGCAAAGTGACTAATGATGTAACGCAACGGTTAACTTCTGACGACGAATGATAATAAAACCAAGTGAAGTAAAACACATCTAAGGTCTGTGGTGGAGCAAGGACAAACATAAGTACAAGATAGATTATAGGTTTGATCCCCTCGATAAATGAATATTTAAGATTTCATTTGTTCGCTCTGATAAAAAACAAAGCGCGGTGTTGAATTGAGAAAATGAATGTAAGAAAGATGAATACTGTAGAGAATTGTTTAATCTCAGTGCACTTCTAACTCGATTGCATCGAGTCTTACATGGCACATTTGGTATCTTACATGCTTTGATATTTGTATTGGACTTAAGCAAACGAGAACTGAATTAAAGAAAAATGCTTCATTTTTTGTCAATAATTAATCATAAAAATACAATATATATTCGTTTATTAAACTTTTTATATTAGTAACACAATTGTGGCTCAGTGATACAATGTCAGATTAAACCAAACTTACAGGTTCAATTCGAGAAAATAAATTGTGACAAGATAAAGTGCGGCGTTGAGTTCCGCGCACTTTACGTTCTTCGTCAACATTTTAGATGAAGTTGCAATGAAGTATCTAATGTCACAAAAAAATATTACTTTTTATTTGTGGGAAAATGTGGAAATCTTTTTTAATTATTATTTTCGCCACAATTAGGTATTATGAAAATTTTGTGACAAAAGATATTCCCTTAAAAAAAATACTACCTTCTTATTATTTCTGAACTTTGAGTGTAACTTTAGTGGCAAAAGTCGAACTGATTCAAAAAAGGTTGTATTTTTTTAACATTCTCGTTTCGAACAGATTTTTTCATATTTACACTGTAGGCCTCTGCCTGGAACCAGGGAACCTAATGTTGAGACACATCATTCTCATTAATACCCACTACTTACCCACTTATCATCTAATTATTAAGGCATTGCGTGTTAAGTGGTGGATTTCAACACCACTCTTTAGCCTATAGATTGATATATAAAAGTATAACTAAAGTAAATATCAATAAATTGAAATATATTATTAGTAATTAACATTGTGATCTACATAATCATATTTGAATACTAATTATTGTTTCATATTTAAATCGATGCTCGTGGCATCGATCCTCATTTTAAGTATTAATAATATATAAATTATTGTTTCTTCCTGAATTCAATAAAGCATTAATTTGGCATCTATAAAAGAAATACACTCACCAATATCTTGATATCATCAATAGAATACGAATCAATCAATATCAATACAAAAAATTCTTCTAAACTCAAATTATTGCAATATTTATATTTGTAGTATCGTATAATAAATAATACTTGATTATATTTTATTATTTTAAATATATAAAATAAATTTATACATTTGTATTTCATACAATAAAGGTAATAATTATTTTGTAAAATTTGTACGACAATTATAGTATTTTTAACAATCTACTAGAAGGTTTTCTCTGTTATTTCCTATTGAACCATCATAAACCATATCTATCAATATACGTTTAGATTAAAGATTGGTCCGTTCAAAAATTAAACTAACGGGCTCTTATAAATTATACAACCAGTAATGTCATTGTAAATGACCATAGCCTACTTTTCTTTTTCTAATCGAAAGATGTTATTTAAGATTTTTTTTTCCCATATTAATGATACTTATCAAAATGTACGACCATTTTCTTGGCTTTTGGCGAAGTAAATCTTCGCCTGGAATGGTTACTAATTAATATATTGAGTCTTCTAATATATTAAAATACAGCTTAAAGTATTATTCATGACTTTTTAAGCGGAAATTTGTTTAGCATTTTTTCTTAGGTTCTTCGACATTTAGATTCTGCAGACTGCAAGTAAAATTTGAATAGAAAATATACAAAATCCTTTTTTAGAAAATATACAAAAAATTGAGTTCGCTTCGCTAAAATTTTTATACATTTTGTATATTACTTTCAATATGTCAAAAAAATGAGAATTGAATTCGTAACCATAGTGAGAGACAAAGTCTTTCAAATAACACCTTAACACCAGCCTACAGAATTTTCCACTGTTTTACATTAAGAACATAAAATGCGGATAAAAAACAGAGTAAGCGTGTTAAAACTTGAATTCATAGCACACAAGTATGTGGTCGCACTTTACGACACATTAAAAGTTACTTTAGAAAGCTTATATTCTTCCCACGAGAAAAATATTAACCGGGAAAAGTAATAATAGTTTCAGATAAAGCTTATGGAAATTATACTCTTAATATGAAGATAGAGTAAATATATTTTGAAACGTAAAAGGTGCTTTTAGGGATCATACAATATTATATTAAATTTCATAATTTACTGTGTTTAAATTTATAAACCGAATATATTAATTATTCTATAGTGACGTAAGTGTACTTGTACTCGTGCCGAGTGAGCTATTGTAAAAGCAACAGTAACTCAATCCTCATTCGAAGAAATTAAATAGTTAAAATTTAATTTACTTGACTTTGTTATGCGTCTGCGCTCTGGCAACGACGACGATGACGAATATTACCAGTCATGTGCGAGTCTGGTCAATTTTCGTCGTTTTTCTTAAATAACTTCAAATTTGTTTATGCAAAAATTATAAAAAAAATATATCTGAGAAGCTGACTCTTTCATTTGATATGTCACACGACACAGTTTACGAACTTTTTTTTTAATTTTCTGATTTATCCTCCGAAAGTGGCCCCCTTGTTTAAAATTTATTATTTTACTTGACGTGTTCATTTTTGGGTCACCAATTTACATATATTCATCAAATTTCAACTCAATCGCTCGAGTAATTTCAGAGCAAATTAGCTGTGACAGACGGACAGACAGACAGACGCAAGAGTGATCCTATAAGGGTTCCTTTTGCCTTTTGAGGTACGGAGCCCTAAAAATGAGGCATAGTACATCGTTGAGTTCTACCAGTCAACACGTAATGCTTCAAATTTGACGGAAAATGAGTAACGAAAGGTAGGTCTTTAATCCTAGGTTGTCTAGTTCTCTTTGGGTCGGATGTTGCAACAAAAATATTTTTCTATAGACTGTTGGGCTTACCTGTAAGATACATTTTTTCAAGCTACAAATAAAAAGTAAATAATAGGCAGATGAAAAAAAACTAAATGAAAACTAAAATAGTTGCACAGACGGTTTACGGACGATAAACAAATGTGATAACGTCGTAAGAAAACATTAACGAAACATGGCATGTATCATGTATTTATGAATTGAATTGATTTTTATTCACTGGATGATAACCAGTTTATATTATACATGTACGGTGTTGTCACAGAGCCAGTATAACTGCCATCTAAGACGTATCCAACACACGACTGTAACTTGCACGTCATTTACCACAGCGAGCAATGAAAGTGAGTGTGTTGTTGTAGTATAGTGCTTACTACAGTTGAGTACGTAGAGTGTTGCACTGGATGTGTTTACAAAGTGGAAATTTGAGAAAGTCAAGTAACACAGATATGAAAACAATATAGTCGTTTATTATAGAATATAATGGATACGACGAAAAGTAGTTACAAATTTATTTTCCTCATGCAAATTATAATATATGCCCGCTAAGTTTGTCAACTTCTTTAGGCACTTTGTATAACATAAAATTGGTACACAATGCTCGGTGGGCAATTGAGCACGACCGACTTGAACCTGATCAGTTTTTAATTGTTTTATATAATAAATACCTTTGGTAAGTATAAATATTTATTTGAATATGTACAGTTGACGACATAGGAGAGCTACATATTTCGACGATATGTTAGAGTATCTTATATATATACTATATAAAATTCACTTTTCTCCACATAAAACCAAAAATAAATATAATTTAAGATGTCAATTTAAATTTTCTTTTGAAGATCTGACGATATATAAATTCAAACAAACCGGCAAGTTATAGTACGAGCTCGTTACCTCAGAGCGGTGGGGCGGAAGTATCGTTGGCGTCTGTACATGTCTATAGTTGTACAGTGACCACTGCATATATTGTTATGTTTTTATAAATTCAAACTGAGTAACTTAACACACATGACATAATTTATCATATATTTATATACTATTGGTTAAATCAAACATTAAAATATTTTTCAATTTGTACCAGTAGTTCGTCATCCATCCATTTTTTGAGACATTATGTGACAATTCTATACCATGCTTTATATAGTGAGAAGAGCGTAGAACCAAAATAATTCATTCCCAAAGCGAGAAACGACCCTACAACCAATATTTACAGGTACACGTTGTGATACCATAAACGTCCATCTGTCTCTATATACAACCTAATAGTATAAATAGCAACCGAGAAACCTAGTGTTATTAGATTCCTCGGTTGCGTTTTCCTTCCGTTATCGATTTTCCGCGAAAATGAAAATATTAAACATTTACTTACCTCGAATGGATACTGCACCTATCTACAACATATCTACAGTCACACGCTTGTGCTCCTATGTTACAAATGGCCTTCAATAGATACATGTAGTATGTTATTACACTATCAAGAAAAACAAGTGTTTTTATATATTTTAAGTGATATTCCACACTTGAGAAAAAAATACAATATTTAGAACAGGTATTATAAAAAATTGTATGTAGCGGGATTTGTACTCGCTCCTTTTATTCATATTTCATTTTCATCAAACTACACAAAATCTAAAAAAGTCGATAGCATGTCGAATTAAAAAAATATAACAACAATACTTTTGGTAGAAAATAAATGATTATAAGAAAAAATTGCCTTCTCAGTTTTTTTGTTGTTTTTATAGCTTCAATTTAGGCACTGGGAGCCGGAGAACCTAAGATTTTCTCCACTTTGTTTTATACACACAAATTTAGTAGGTAAGAAATACATTAGGCAAGATTTACGCGTGAAAATAACGGAGGGGTGTCTGAGTTCGGTCCAGACAAAGGATTAAAGGGGTTATTTAGGAAATTGCTTGTCACTTCAAATATACATATATTTAGTTTTTATTTAAATGTAATATAGAAATTATATGTTTCTTTTGACATATGGAATCCTAAAAATAAGAAAAGTAATTGTTACATCAAAATAGATTACTATTATACGAAATCTTTATTCAATTTTATAAGCGTAATGTGTTTTTGTGATAGCAAATTAGAATGTCACCGCACTTCTCGTAATGTTTACTCTTCATCACCTTCTCTGCATCTTGACATGTAATAAATATGTAAATTCTTTAAATATTGACAATATTTTGAAGATATAGTGGATTTTTATTAAAAAGAATAGGAAAAGTCGTGGGTTCAATTAAAAAAAAGATTTTAATAATATATTTTTTATTACTATTATCTCTATAGCTAATGCTTCTTAACAAAGAGACCCAAGCGTTAGGATAGATTCGTTCCCTACTTTCTGCTTAAATACCAAATATTAAATATCGAATAGGGGAAGTTAATAGTGCGGCTTTCTTAAATTTCTTAGATATCTATCTTATAGTTAAACGTTGTGTCTTATATATAGTGCACGCACCGCTCATTTTCTATTTTGATTGATGAAAAACCGAAATCAACGCCGCGTCTGCTTTTGAAACCAGTGGAATATCGAGGGAATACATATAATTGATGCAATAGTGTTACACTAATTTTAGCGTACGCAAGTATCTAAAGAATACTTACACGATACGACACACTTTAAATTAACTTATATAAATATAAATCTTGTTTCAATTTTCGGTTTCGAGAGAGAAGATACAAGTTGGACATTCTTTCTAGAATGGTAGTAAGTAGTTACAATCCTTCTTTTAGGGTTTTATACCTCAAAAGGTAAGAATTATAGGATCACTTTATTGCCCGTTCGTCCGTTTTTCGAAATTATTTATCTCTATTGCGATTCATACTTAAATGACTGATTGATTCATGCTAAAATTAATAAAAAAAAAATCAGGTGTACAGTCCATAGGAGAACAGAAAACATTAATTAACATTAATTATTTAATAAAGATACGACATTTACGTGTTGTTTTTGCTGCATGTTTTAAAAAATATACCCCTTAATCAATACTTATATATAACTAACGTATTCTTTTCTTGAGCCATTGATAGTATTAATATAGAAAATATCTTTTAGGATAATATTAATATTATTGAAATCTATAAGTTAAAATGTCTGTACAATAAATAATTAATAATGAGAAACGTATAAGCATTATACTTATACGTCTTTCAGCTTCTTTAGCTGCCCTTATAGGATTCTCAATGGTATCCAAATCTAACTTCGGTAATGCTGTCTCAATATTATACACATCAAAGCTATCTGAAAAAAAGTTTATTTTGTGATTTTTTTTCTTTTAAGATTCTTTTTAAAAAGAAGAAGAAGATTAAGAAAGTAGTAAGCATGTTTTACTTTATATTTTGCTGTTACAGAGGCTTACAGGCGTTATATTTGGTACTTTGCTTTGTTATATAGCTCATAGTTAGAACATAAAAGTCGAATGAAACTTACCGAAATCAGTTTCTTTTTCATTATCATTTTTACGGACGGACACATTTAGAGCTTTTGGTAGAGTGCTACTAGAGTTTTTTCTAGTTTTTGATTCTCTAAAAAATATAATTATAAATATTTAATGTTTTATTAAAATAATATATAGAAATAAAAATGTATGCCACACCTCATTTACAAAACACTAAATAAAACGTAAAACGAAGGGATTTTATATAAAATGTCCTAGAAATATAAGGCTTTTTTTCTAAGAAATATCTACAGATGTTTTGGTTTATTTGTATTGTAAGTTTCTACTTCTTCCCATATTTCATACATCAATGGATAGATGATTTTTAGGTTCAATACCTTACGCGACGAATTTCATACAAAATGCGAAGCATTAATATTTAAATATCTTGATTCTGTCAAAAGATTCGTTTTTACTACGCTTATAAGAACCATCGATCGAGACATCCATCGAGATGATCTAAATTATTTAAGATTCATACCACGCAATCTGGACATAAATGGTCTTGACTGACGGACAATAAAATTATATAACGATTCCTTTTAACCTATTAAACCCTAAAAAATAGCGAAAACGTAATTAATTATTTTCACTTTGTTTTTATATAGGCTACAAGGAAATATTAATGGAATATTAATGGAATGGAATTTAAAATACGCTATTAAGCTCCTAGCTCTTTCTACAGAAAGTATCGACAGAAATTTCGTCACGTGTCATACTGTATACACGGCACCTTATATCCTGCTCCGTATTATGTCCATAAAATTACTTTATATAAAACTCATACATAAGTTAAGGTAGTCCCAGTGTTGAGGATCGAATATTTTAACGATATGTATTAATTACTTCTTATTTAAGATTCAAAATGTATTTTATTGATGTAATTATGTTACTCTGGTTAACGAAGCGCGGTGCTGAGTTCTCTCACACAACCTGTGTATTGTAAATAAGGCGAAAAATAGAAACGGAGTGTTTTAACATTAGGTAAATTAATACACGGTAAAAAGTTTAGTTCCCACCTTAAGATAGTACTGAGCGAATAACAATGAGGCGGAACGGGCTCATTTTACTTAAGAAACGTTTACCAAGGAACAGTTATGTATTTTGTAATAACTTCGCTTTGCTCCCAAGAACTGGGTGAGTCCATTTCATTTATTTTTGCTCGTTCGGTCCTTTACTCTCGATTATTCATTTTTGAAAATACAACTTAAAATTGATATTTTTGACTACTCTTCTTATTAACTACTATTTAGTTCTACGCTTCATGTCACTTATAGCAGTGAAAGGTAGGCCTAGAGTTAGCATTTTTAAATCCCAAAGATCCTAATAATTTCTACTTTAATATCGCGATCTTGTATCCAGAGCGATAATATGAAAATAGTTTATTTTAGTGAAAATGGAACCACAAACAATCGAATCGATACTTTTTTTATAGAAAACGTATAAAAAATTCAAAATATGAAACAGCATTTCTTTGGAAGTCGTCCAAGCGCTCGGACTAACTATGTTCTTACCTTACTACATCAAAATTCTCATACGCTTGTCAACATATATTTTTCTTGTTAGCATATCTGTAGAAATATTTTTTACAAATTTTCGCTACCCAAAGATGATTGCTCTTGTTTATAGATAGACGATGCACTGCTACGACTGCATCATACTTTATCATCTAAATGAAAAAAACGCTATCACAAAATTAAACTAAGC
>JAYDZJ010298725.1:0-16086 GCA_034509065.1 Eueides lybia
ATCTTTAAGAGTTTCGAAATGAGATTTATTTTTGTTAGCTCACCGTCTATGAGACACCCACGTCAGTACTTAAAGGTAAAACATAGTAGATTTTAAAGTTGGGATAAAAAAAACCATTTAACGATGTTTTTTATTATTTTTGAATAATATTTATAATTGTACACATATTAAAATGCCAAAATAATTCATAAATACCAAAGTCGTTGCCAATACCTACTTACAAAAAAAAATGCTAATAATATCTTATAATAATAATATTGTTCATATATTTAAACTTTAATTAACTAGTTTTTTTATAAAACATGTTAAAAACTTTCAAAAGACAAGAATTTTAAGGAGATATGGCTATTGCCTAAGCAGGCAATTATAAATTTAAAGTCAACTTCATACTTACCACTGTAAGGTGTTTCTACTTATTTACTGTAAATTCAATCAACACCGTACAATATTTTTAACATTATTAACGATTGTTCAATAATTTAAACATAAAATAAATAACTATGTCATTTTAGAACGACACTTTTATCATTAAGAGTTGTTACTCAGATTGCCATCTGTATTATAACATTATACTAAGTAGGAATATTGTGTATTTATTTACCGTTCGCAATAGCTGTTGACAAAAACAGAATTAATAGATAGGACACAAAGCGTATTTCACAAGACATTTCTTAAAATTTAATAAAATTCATACGACCGTAAACTATGACACTACACGTTTGACTGATAGTCACTAAATTGACCCTAGGTTATCACTTAATGTAAACATAACAGAAAAAAAAAAAAAAAATGTTGGTAAGCTAATATTTTTTTTAACTTTAACATGGCGGTAATTTTATCTATTTTTATTGTTTATATTTTCATTAGAACATTTAACACAACTTGGACCACAATGAACATGTAATTAATTAATTTGTCTAAGTTAAAAATAACACACTAAGTGTTTCGACCAAGAAAGTGTCTAAACTAAGTAACTGAGCTGTAAGTAAAAGAAGATATATATTTAAGGGTTGCTACGGTATTTCTATTATTTATAAAAGCTACCTACATTGTAATATACATTAAAACTCTGAACCACTAATAAACTGTCCTCATTGGTTAGAAAAGTCACGCAAGATCTTAAATTCAGATGGACAGCGGAAAACGGGCTGACTTGACACTACACACTCTTTATCATCATCACTTTTGACACTGTGATACGATAAATTAGTAATAAATATTTACATACTAGCGGCTTCCCGCGGCTTCGCCCCCGTGGAAATTATTTAATGTAAACCACCCGAATTTTGACTACCTTCAGCACCTTGATTCTTCTTTACATAATGATGAAGAGAATGGAGTTTTTTTATATATTACAATAAGAATACTTCATACTTCATACCAATGACCAAACAAAACAAAAAGCCAATACTTTTTTACTTATAAGATACCGACTTGTCAAGTAAACACCGACATGATTCTCGTGGAAAATCTTACCACCGCGATTAAAAAAATGACGTCATTTGCACAATTTACTACTTCATTGACCATAATAAATTTGTGGTAGCAAAAGTTCAGTAAAATATTTTTATTGCAAGGATTCTAATCTTGTTGTTCAGTATTATAAAGCTTAAAATTGACCGAATATTCATCTAAACGAATATTTGAATAAATTGATAAAACTTAACAACCAGTTTAGCATATATAAGATAATTTGAAAAATGTGTATAGGATGTTACACTATTATGAAAATTGTTAATTTTTATTTATACTAAATATGTCATGTATACTGGAAACTGCTTCTTGGAAATCGTCCAAACACTGACCAACCAAGCTACGTCGAAATTCTTATTCGCTTGTTACAACTTATTTGTGTAAATTTAGTATTTTTCATTTCTTATTGTGGTATAGCACTTAAAATAGTAAAAATTGTTAATATTTACTTAATCTTCCTATTCGTATAACTTTCTAGATTGAACAGCTAGGCTACGTTTTGAGTGGCGAAGTTTAATGCCGAATTTTATTTTACTGGGATTACTTGAGACCGAACTGACAACCATCGAGATTAAAGTTAGAAGCCATTCCACTGCTCAACGATGAGTTCAAAAAATAAGAAGTTTCATTATGTTACTTTCTATTCTGAGCTTATGGCATTTCGAGGGACCGATGCATAAATCACTTCGCCGATATCACCTTATACTTTGTTCACACGAAACAGGTTGAACAGTAAACAACAGATGATGTTACACAATACGTTAAAACCTTTAATAATAAATTAATTCTATAGAACTAAAACGTTCATAAACGTTAATGATCGTATGGTCCACAATAACCTTAATACCAAAAATTACCAACTAAAATAAATTTGCAGTCATTAGAAAACTACTGCAATTCATTAGTATCGGAATATCATAGAATTATTTTTCTCTGTATAATGTCCTAATTTCCTTTCAGTGCATTTGTCATTTTTTCGTTTAGTACATCTTAAGACAGTTTTGAAATACACATGATGATGATATGATAACCCTAAAGTGCAAAGTTTTGTTAAGACAGCATCTCATTATTTCTTATATAAACTATACAGCAGGACTACTATGGTTGTTTATTAAAAGTTCCAGATCTTTAATTTTAATATTTAATTATAAAGTGCTTATCACCTTCTACAACTTTTGTTATGGATGTATTTAATTATTTCTTGTAGTTTATGTGGACCCCTACTGTTTTTCATCACGCGTGGAAGTATTCGAAATCAAATATAGCCTCCTCCCCAGACCAAATAGATATACAACAGAAAAAACATTATTGAAATTGGTCCAGTAGCTTAGAAGATGTGCTGGTAAAAATAGACAAACAGACAGACAGAAATTATTAAAAAAAATATAGATTCGTGTTCTATTAGTTATTTTAAGCTCCCCTACATTATGTTTTAGTAAATAGATTCAATGTACAGACACGACTTTCTTATTGCTTTATTATATATTGTGAGGAGACTTCAAACAACGCCATCTACTACCTCCTCCGATGGCTTATAAAAAGAGTGCGATTGACAGGACCGGAACCTACACAAAGATTTTGAATTAGAGTCACTCAAGGAGTTCTGCAAAAACTTAGCCAAACGCTACTATGAGCGTGAAGATGACCATCCCAACCCCCTCATTGTCTCAGCGTGAAAATACGCTCCTCACCCTCACCCGCTTCTTCTTCTTCTTACTAGTTAGTCATCTTTTTCTGAACCTACCTCACAATTACACTTGTTTTTGTTTTTTTTTTGTTAGTTAACACTAAGGTGGTATTTGTTAAATAAATTATTTATAATTTATACATTTTTATGTATGTATTTATATTACTAGCGACAATTTATTAGTGTAACCGATTTTTGGTATTAATATAAAGGATTACATAAGTATCCAATACATGGCAGTATGTTAGTTGGTAGCTTTCGATTGAACGGCAAAAACGAGAGCTGCCAAATAATCACATTATAAATTGACTCGAAACTAAAATTCGCCCGGACGAAATTGTTCTAATATCAAAATAGTATCCTATTGAGACCTATTGAGAGAAATTGGAAAATGTAAGAAGCATTTTGCCGAAAGAATCTATCAATAGACATGATGACATCAAGTAAATTTAATTGAAATAAATTTTGTGTATAATATACCTATATAGTTAATTATATAACACTGATTGTTTTTATAATTATAAGCGAGATTATTTTTTTTTATTGATAAAATAATATCACTAAATACTGCAATCCGTCATAAAATATTGAACGCCAATTAGAGCGCGTAGCGTCACGTTAGAGTTGTTTCTCACTGTTTACTTGTATTTTAATAGTTAATTAGACACTCGCTTAGTTTTAACATTAAATATGCCGCTTTTGTTTTGTTTCTAACTTTAATTTGTATCGTGTTAATCGACTTGTTACACTCAGTCATGGAACAAGGATTTCTTAAGGCTTCCAGCTCAAATTTACCGAGGTTTGACAGAAGACTTTCAAGTAAGTACCTTCTATTAAATAGTTCATCATCTAGTTATTTTAATCATAATCCAAAGCATAGCACTTAACTTAGCTTCACGCTATATCCCTGAGCTTTGAGAGAACGGAGCGCCAAGCGCTACGGCCTCGGCATGTCTCTTTCGCCTCATTCACTGTCATTAACCTCTTCATACATGCCTTTCAGGGGAAACTTGCGCACAATAAAAGCAAAAATCTGCCCAGAACAGAAAGTACATGGAAAGTTGTATGGAATGTCTTTGGTAGTCAACGAGCAGGAAGAAACAGTGAAGTCAGTAGAATGTCATGATTGTGTGGCTTCACAAGGAGGTTGCAAACATGCTATTTCATTCCTAATGTGGGCTTATCGCAGGAGTGAGGAACCGTCTTGTACATCCATAGAATGCTATTGGAAAACATCCATGGTCTCCAGGGTTGGGGCCTCAAATATATAAACACCCTCAAATACATAACTGATAAGGAATTATCTAAGGGCAGCCCTAGCTTGCCGTCAAATACTGTAGTATTTAAAAGGTTTTAGTGGAAAGTAAGAGAAGAAGGCTTAACAAGTGTGAATTAATGAAATTTCAAAATTATTATGTTTTGGACATACTACAAAGTCTTTTGATGGACAACAATGTTAGCATATAGATAAATTATGTCCATTTTTAAGAACAATTTTAAAGATTTAATTTTTGCTTATATAAAACAAAATAATTATGATTTATAATTACTACGTATAGATTCAAAAATTTTTGATTGATTTATTTATAAAATATCTATTAACAAAATAACAAATATTTGAAATCCGGGTCATAAACAACAAATCACAAATAGTTGAAACAAAAGTAATAACATATTTAGCATAGTATATCACAAAACTGGCTTAAACATAATATAGGTAAGTATGTATGTGTTTATATAATAAAGATAATATATAAAAAGAAGGTCATCCTTATGTGTTTTTCTAATTAAAGAATCTTGCAAGTTAATCAATCCACAGACAATTGTGAATCTTAACCTTGTCAAAGTACTAAATGAAACATCATCTAGTACTAATAACAATTATTAATAATAACAATTACAATAACATCATCTATAGTTTAAGATCCGGCTGCATGGTATCTTTTTATTTGATGAAACTTAATTTTTATGAATGATAATTGTAAGTAGAATAGAGTACAGCAGGGTTGCCTTATTAAAATTTGGCCGCAATTAATTAAATATTTTATAATTAGTTTGTTTTTAAAATCACATGTATATATATGTTTTTTAAGTGAATGATGATGATGTTTCATTTAATGGTAATTTTTGAAAAATTACTACTTAACTTACAATTAATTAAATTTTCCGTAATTAATATATATTTCTGAACATTATAAAACAGTTTATCAAAATTTGTTATCATATCTATTATACAATTACGAGTATTGACGGTTATGCACTATATCGACGAGAATCGTGGCAATGTATTCACAGTGGGAACGTTAAATTTTAATCAACTACAAATTAATAATCACTGGGTGGTTTCATATTCGCCATTGTTTTCAAAAATGTATAAGGCTCACATTATTGTATAATTTTGCAATTCCGTAAAATCCAGTAATACATAACTAATAAATAACTAATAAATACGTAAATAAGGGCAGCGATATGGCTATGTTTGAAGTGCCAGATATTAATAAAAATGATGACATAATGCAATATCAAATGCCACATACATCAGCAGCAACCAAGCTATCTGGCGTATTTTTTTTTCCATCCACGAGCGAGATCCACTGCAATGGTTAGCGTATATAGTTTACTGAAGAGAATATTATATTTCACTGAAGAGAATATTAAAGAGCTTTAGAACCAACGAATATAACACTCACAGATTTTTTTTGTTTTATGTCAAAAGCTTGAGGTTTTCGGCCAATTTGCCAAAACATTGCTATATAACAATGTTCCACGGTGCTTTACATGGAACAGATTGAATAAAAGATGAAAAACGTAAACGTGGAGTACCACATTCGTCAATCGCAGGCATATTCAAATCTAAAACATTGGAACGACTCTACACAGTGCATCCCAAACAACGTGAGTGCTTCTTTTTTCGTTTGCATTTAGTAAATGTTTCTGGACCAACATTATTTGACTTTTTGAGAACACTTAATGGTCGAGTATTTGTTACCTATCAAGGCGCATGTCACTGCAATTGCTGGAGGATGGCAACCATATGGATTTGGCACTTGCTGTTGCAGCTTTAACATCTTCGTCAATAAACAAATATAAATAACATTCGTCAATTATTTGCATTTCTTCTTTACTTTTAGCATTGTAAAAACAAATAATATTCGTCAATTATTTGCAATTATTCTTTACTTTTAGCATTGTAAAAATATTTTGCCCGTATATAAATTTCACTCCAGAGTTTGACAATAAAACACTCGAATGTTTATATGTTTTTATTTCAAACTTTTCACTTCACCCCTATGGTATGCCTTCGCCTGATCGTCCAGCAACTGATTTAATAAACGCTGTTCATCATGATGACTGTACATGGAAAACTGGCTGGATTTTTTTTCTTAGATGCACCTAACGATACCGGTAAGACATTTTTGGTGTCATTAAACCTTGCAAAGATATGGCTACAACAAAAGATTGTATTAACAATTGAATCGCCAGCCATTGCTGCCACTTTGTTAGAAGGTGGACGAACGGCGCATTAAGATTTAATATAATTGGTGAATTTATATCAAATTTTGATCATTACGATACAGATGTTTATATAAATCAGATCTTTTACGTCATTTTACTATATCTTTGTGAAACGTACTCCTATTTCACAAAGATATAGTAAAATGACGTAAAAGATAGTAAAATGACGTTCTTATGTTGATGAAATTTGACTCAAAATTTACCCTTGAGTTACATACAGACCTTAGTAGTAGTGAATTTTAACGTGTTGTTATTTTGATTATTTTTGACTCTAAATTTATAATTGAGTTACATACAGAATTTATTAAAGCGTTCTTATTAAGATGATATTTGACTCCAAATTTACTATCGAGTTACATACAGACTACTATCAGGGGTCCTTAAGAAATGAGTCCACCTTTGTTAACTAGTTTTTAACTTTGTATTTGTTATGTTTTTGTAAGTACAATAAATAATATATAAAGTATAATTTTGTTATAAAATACAATTTATTAAAAATGAATGGCACATATGAGTATTTGAAGGCATTTTGATACAGATATGTTATTAAAATATTATGAACATAGTACAATAATGAATTTCATTTTATTGATATTCAATTTAAGAAGATGATGTTTCATACAAATTACAATAAGCAACGAGCTGCGATTTTACATCAAATAGATATTGTCGTAATTATGGACGGATGTTAGATAGTATCCAATCCATATAAGCAGTTACACGCGTGTAGACACCTGGCCAGCCTAAAGTCCCACACGGGGAAGGACCATAAGAAACTACTCCTAAAACCATCCAGTTGTTATAAGTATTTACTTGGCCCATCAAAGGGCCTCCCGAGTCGCCTTTACAAGAATCTTCTCCGGATAAGCCGCCAGCGCATAGTTGACTTTTTGAAATCATTCTACCTGCTCTCCCATACACTCTGGCACAGTCCTTGTTACTTTTAACAGGTACGCGGACCTTGAGCTTAACGTCTGAAGTGGTTGCTAAAATATTTAAATAGTGGATTGAGAAAGTAAATAGAAAACAAAATTCTTTTTACGTGCTGTAAAGGTATTAAAGTTATTATAAAAAAACATATTTTCCTTTAGTTACTTTAGTTTAGTTAGTGTTAAAGACAGAAAAAAGGAAGGTAAAAGGTTTTTTAAACGCTTTTCTTATTAAAAGTTTGTTTTTTGAATTGCTACGAAAACAATCACGATCAGGTAATCGTTTTCTAAACTAATTGAATGTATTTTCAGTTTTACGCTTGTAATCAAATTCTTACTAAATTCAGTTTGACCCCATCCGGCTACTTCCATGCTGAAGTTTTCGAAGGTAAGATTTTTTACATCTGAGCTTACAGGCAGGCATATCGGCTTTACAAAATCTGTAACACAAATATTTTTACATTAGGTATTTTAATTGGTGTTTAAAAATAAAAAGCTAAGTTAAGACCTGTCGTGGCACAGGGACACAAGGGTGTGTCTGTAAACGGCAGGTTGTGGGTTCGATCGCCACTCGTTATAATAATTAAGATTTTCAAACAGAAGAATATTTAATAACCTGTACATGTGTATGAAGACACTGATAGAAGGATTTCTTAGTATTAAAAAAGATTTGTAAATACTTAACAAATAATTTCTTAACTACTACACTTACTAAAATAAGGCTTTATTTAAGAAATATTTATTAATATTTAACAAATCGTTTCTTAAATTCTTGGTATGGTTCTTTGATTATGGCGCTCCGAGCGTGCCAGTTGAGCACATATAGTTGAGTCACGTTGTATGGAGAATACACTAAGGAGGTTGTACGGTAAAAAACAGATTATATTACACAATAGGAGAATGCATGAATTAATAATTAATCTTAAATTCTTACTATTACTCTTTCAAACAACCTTACCTTACACCACAAAATGTTCTAACTTGTTTGCATTGTATACTGACATTATTGTAAGTAATTGTATTTCTTCGTATTACTGTGCATATTCGATGTATTTAATCTACTTAATGTTTTATAATTTTCTCTGTAAGTTAATTATTTAAAGGTAAATCTTTTGAAAATAATAATAATTGTATTTTTTTCGCTTTGGTAACAAGAAAAACCTATGAGTTCTATTCCTTACTCAACACGTACCTAATACCTCAAATTCGGCGGAAAGTAAAGAACTAGGTTCCCAAATCTTACGAATTAACTGGGTATGTACTCGGGCCACCGTGTTGCTGAGAAAGGAACGCTATCTTGGACTTGCAACCTAAGTGAAGGCTTTTAAATCTAATTTGATTGATTTACCTGTAAAGTGTACTTCGTTCTTTAATCTTAATAAGGTAATATCATGTTGCTGATGTACGTCTGAAGGATCATAATTTTCGTGTCCAATTATTTCCTCTACTGGTACATCAACTACTGGAGGACTGCACTCGTTTAAATAGCAATCTTGTTCACTTGTAATATTCCATTCGCCTAATCGTACTGCAGTCCTGAAAATATAATATTAACAAAGTGTTTTTACAAATGCTACTGGATTAGAGAAGTTTTTGAAGTAAAACTTCTTTAGGCACGACTTGGAGGTAACTGGAAGACAATGCAATGGAAGTCTGTTACGGTAATGTGGCGTACCGTTTCCGTAACGTCTGGGTTTCATATATTTTTGATTTTGTCAATAGATAGTTTATAAACAAATCAATCAAAAATTTTTGAATCTAGACGTAGTAATTATAAGTCATATTTGTTTTGTTTTACATAAACAAAAATTAAATCTTTAAAATTGTTCTAAAAATGGACATATTTTATCTGTATGCTAATTTTTAGACAATTTTATTTAAAAAATTTACGTCTCCGTGTTAGGTGTTTGTGGTAGTATATGTTTATAAGCTCGAAACGCCATAATTGAAGAAATGAATGAATATATCTTTACGTCATAATAAATATATGTTGACGTCATAATAAATGTATATTTAAAATCTCGATCGATGCTATATTTGTATGGTTCAAATCTTTTGAGTAGAAATTACAATGAGATTGAGACCACTAATTCTTGCTGGAGATTTCAATGTCAATTTTCGCTCAAAATAATCTCGACCATTGATTGATTTTTTAGGTGAAACAAAATTTAACAATAAATAATTCTCCAGTTCACTCACCTACAAGAGGATATGGTACGACTATTGTTGCAGTTTTCTCAAGAAATTCATACGATTTGCAGAGTAGAATTTATGTCTATCACTTCAGTTATCATAAACAAATCATATCATATTTGAAGTATGGTAGTAATTAAATTATTGTATTAAAATGTATAGTAGTCGAAGTTAACTAATGTATATTACTAGTGTTACATTATCAATAAAACGTGGGTGAACAGCATATGAATGGAGAAACCTTATGGGACAGAGGCTAGCCGACTTTCTGAATAACAAGGAACTATTTATGATGAACTCATTTTCTCCTGCTCCTTCAGGTTCCTTCCAGAAGCCGCCAATGGTACAGTCAAAATGAGATAGATTTTATTTTGACCAACAATAGACACATTTTCAAGGATGTCTCCGTGATTCACAGGGTGAAAACCGAAAGTGATCACTGAATGGTCACGTTGAAGATCGACGTTAAAATCGAAAGGGCCTGACTGATGAAGTCCACGCTCCGATCATCTGATGTCCATATCAAAAACCCCGAGAGCTTTCAACAAACTGAATTGTATAATCGTTTCAGTGACCTATAGGATTGTGTTAAAGTGGACGATTTCAACAACAGGTTTGTAAAAACTGTCAATAAAGTGGGGTCACAGGTCTTTACAACGTAAAGATAGATCGCAAAAACTTTTGCCTAATGCTCTTATGGCCAGTCGACGCTTAATGACGCTGATCACCCGACATCAGCCTTATCGGACATCAACTTTTACGAGATTGAGTGGCTCTGAAACAGTTTGGGAACAACAAGACTTCGGGTGAATCACTTCGGATCTTCTGAAAGCGGGTGGAATACCGGTGTCTAAAGTCTTTCAGAAACTCCCCCCTCCTTCAATTCCGTTCTGCTCGAAGAAAGTACAGGTGCATCGTCGTCTTGTTCTTCAAGAAGGGGATAACATCCAATTGAAAAACTACAGGCCGATATTTTTCCTGAGCAATATTTACAAGCTGTTTTCACGAGTCATTACGTCGTACGTCGTACATCGTCTAGCCCGTAGGCTTGATGATATCCTCGAACCTCTCTCGTTCAGCCTCTCGAACAAGCCGGTTTCTGAAAGGGCTTTTCCATCATAAACCACATACATACGCTGCGGTTATACAGAAGGCCGAAGAGTATAACCTACTATTCTGCTTAGCGTGCTTAGCCCAAATCTCGAGCGAACCAATGGCTTTTTCATAGCTTGTGATAACTATGAAAAAGCCATTGGTTCGCTCGAGATTTGGGCTGTTTTCTGCAATGGTGCCATAATGACTATCGGTATATCGAAGTGTTGAAATATTTGTACAATAACGCCGGTATGTCGATGCAGCCACTATGTAGAACCAGTACAAGAAAAGCGAACAATGGCTGTAGGATTATAGCGCGGTCTAAGTCAGGGAGACGTTAACTACAAGGAGGCTTAGGGTTGTGCTGATTCGACCTCAACCGCACCAGCTGAAAGTTCTTAAAATTTGTGCTCGCAGTGAGTGTGTTAATTAAATTGATTATAGTGCTAATTTAAAGCTAAAATTCCAATTTTTAAGTACATTTTACAAAACTTGAATATCAATATTTTTATCGCCCAAAAATTTTCAGTTTTAGTAGTTTCTGTTCTTTTGTTCTTGTAATATTTATTTTTTTATTTTCTGATAGAAAGAAATAAAATTATAGACTGTTTAATTTGCAACAAATAATTATTAATACAGTTTTCCGTAGGGTAGCCTGTTTACGAGATACACCGCTAAAACCCTTTGTAATCTAATTCTACTGCCGCGTTTGAAACTATAAATCTGAACTGAATGAAATCAAAGATGTGAAATGATATAAGCTGAATAGATAAAAGTCAATATTTTTCTTTTGTATCTTAAAATTAACTTTCAAAAATTACTTCTTAGATTACTTCATTGATATTGAATTGCAGATTAAGCGTATGACATATTATTCATATTAATAATCTCGGTAATGTAGCGCAGGGGCAAACAGTGCGATTCAAAACGCTGCAGATTGTGGGTTCGAACTCTACTCATGGAAATAAAATATCTAATATTTTTATTTCCTCTGGCAACAAGGCAAAGCGCGTAAGACAGGTTTCGCCACTCAAAATACAACGCCCCTAGAAATCAGCCGAACATAGTGAATGAAACGTCTTGACACTAGGGAATTTTTGCCTACCCTGCTATGCGAGAGCTAAAAAAAATCGATTTGATTCGCTGGATTTGTATGGCTTAATATTTAGATGTAAAATAACCCTGACATTAATATTGCAATTTCTGTTTATATCTAGATATAACAATATTTTTAGACTTACACTTTCCAACTTTTTGGTACCTCTGCACCTTTAACGCAATGAGCAGCTGTGAGGACGTATCTTGACGATATTAGTACACCGCCGCAGTAGTAACCGTGGCCTCTCGCTATGTAACATTATTATACACATGATAAAATAGATAAATTTAAAATATGCGTCGTGGCAGGGGCGACTCTAGCTCGTGTAGCGGCCGTGTGCAATGAAACCTTGGCAACCTCTAGAACCGACCCACTCCTCTTCCCTAATAGGGAAGAGGTTAAAAATAAAACATGTGGTAAATTTTAATAATTATATCCTTTTATTATACTATTATTTATCTTATATACATTACATTTCAAAACCTATTAGCCTAATATAGCTATTCTAACTGTTATTTATCTTATCTACATTACAGTACCACCCTATACCTAAGTGTATAAATTACAAACAAAATATTTAAGAAAAAATCATTTTACGTGCTTTAGCATGAGCAAAATCATTATATCATTTATCTCAATTTTTGCGCCATGTTCAATACTTCTTAATGTCAAATTTGTTAACCTACTTTGCGTTATATATTTTATTAGTATTTTCTAAGTCTAAATCTTTCTAATATTGTAACTTGTGAAGAAATGAAAAAAAGAAAATACTTTAAAATGTATTTTTGGGACTGTTATCGGTTCTTCCTCCGAATTATAATCAAAAAAGCTTCTAAGAGCGCGAGGACTTCCAGATGTGGCAAATTCTAGTCTACTGCCTCTACTTCCTCTGCTAAAGTTTTAGCTCTGTTAATTAACTCTTCAAAAGCGGAATTGTTACGATTGTCAGTTAAACTTGTTTGTACTCGATCAATCATTTCGACAGCTTTGGACAATACAATTTTTGAAGAGCCTTGCTGACAATATTCATTTTGCTTAAAATTTCAAACCAAATAATCAAAAAGCAGATGAATTTCAATTTATTAATTTTTGTCATTAATTAATTTGCCACATTCCTTGACTCTTTTTGAGTACCGAAAATGAGCGTTCTGCACTACAATTTGTTACTGCAGTACAAAGAAGTATGCGCAACGCAATTTCAATGTATGGAAACGCCACTTTCAGATATTTTTTCTTAATTAATAAGTTAATTAATAAGTTAAGGTCGTGTAAGCTTCTTTTAGTTTAGTTCTTTAAACTGCAACAGACAACCAAAGGCACTGGCGGCGAGGTGTGGTGAAAGAATTTTGGTTTCGGTATTCTTCAGACGGCCCAGGTCGAAGAATGAATTTTTCGAATGAACTTATATTCTTATTCAGGCATTTTCCTTCTCTAGCTTTCTTTTTCAGTTCTCACCAGAAATATTCTTATTCCGTCGTCGCCAGACATCTAAAAAAATAAAAAGATTAGTCATAAAGTAAAATAATTCCTAAAAGTAACCCAACATATATTGATAAAATATTGATAAAATATTGTGTTATTCATATATATAATATTATAGGCCTTGCCTTTTACCAGTAATAATATTTGTTGTTATTTAAACTTTTACACAATTAATAATGGTATCCCATTTGACTAAGTTCAGAGTTTTAAATTATTTAGGTATTAATACTAAAAAAAATGATGTCTTTATTACTAAGCACTTTGACTTACCGTTTTTTGTTCCGTTCTGTAGAATGAACTTTAACAGTTCATTCTACAGAAAAATACGTAGTAGCATAGGTTACGTAGCGTAGATATCTTAATATCACAACTGTTAGGTATTTTCAAAATAGTCACACTTTTTTATGAGATCTTGATTGGGTTGAGAGTCACAATTAGGATGCCGACTGATAGGATGAGCTATATGCCACCTGGATGGTCAGCCGGGTGAGACCCTCGGCTGCCCGGGAGAGGCCCAGCTTAGACGACCAGCGACCGAGGTCAGGACTCGGAATCAGGGGAGGATAGGATATCTCTAGGTAGACGCTTCCTGGCGTCCGGCGGTCGTGTGTACCACGGGACGATGTCCTGCAGGTGCAGGTGGTCCGAAGCTTCAGCGCGGCGGAACGCGTTGGCCGCGAGCCGGCCGATGTATATAAGCTGTGCCGTGCACATCACAATTATTTAATTTTTAAGGTCGCGCTTCTAAAATATATCTGAATAAAATGAGAAAACCAGGTGTGAAGCAATTTTTTCACTTTCTAGACATTGCGACTTCCATAACGGAACTTGATTCAAAACAACTGTAGTAGGAATAACCTTTTCCTTGAGTAGGGATCACAACTCACAACATTAGAGGTTAGAGGAAACTATGTATTAACTAAAGGGTATTTTACTGCGCCTCACATCAATAAATGCATGTAAAAAAAGTTCAATCTTTTTAAATGATGGAGAAATTGTCTGGATGTCTAAATATTACTTATACAAAACATTATTTTTACAAACTTTTAACGACATAATATAATACGAGTATGTCTCGTCTCGTATGTCGTAATGGCATAGTTTAAATATGACCAAGTGCACACGTTGCTTGTGGACTTATATCCTATTATTCACTGGGTTGTTTGTATCCATAAAAAACAATAATTTCGACTAGTATAGTTTGACTAAAATACTTTGTTATCAATACAACAATACTTATTGCTGGAATACAGTAGCCTCAATAACTTACGTTTGTCATAACGGATCAAAACCATCCAGGGGTGCTCATCGATATCTGCCTGTGTACCACCTACAATTCTGTCACTGTTACGCACACCGCATACATTTGTATCTGGTAGTAAACTCACCGGATCAAATTTTTCTTGCACAATTTTTAAATCGGGGGGACAGCAAATCTGAAAATATTGATCATTGTTATCAGGCAATTTGTATTTATATATAATTTATATTACGAGAATTGTCGTAGGATGAGAATGTCGTAGGATGATGATGACTTGAGAAATGAGATATTACAAATATGAAAATATCATATTTAATATTAAAAGTCTCCATTTTTGCACTCTAGTTATGAGGCAAAGAGCGGCGTTGTATTCCGCTACCCAACACGCTAAGCATCAAATTCGACAGTAAGTGGGAAATGGAACGAAGTACCTTAATACTAGATTTCTAAGTTCCTACCCTGTCAGGATACATAGTGAAGCTGAAAAAAAATATAAATTAAACATTGATTGCATGCAAAAAGTGTCGCTCATAACTTTTATTTTTAACGAAATTAACACTTAAATAAAATGTTAATGACTTACCAAAGGCTCGTCGTTGTCAAAACCACATGCCAGTCCTTTCAGAAGATCATCTATTCTTCTTCCTTCTTGTCTTTGTCTATATAGCCCTTTACACTCCTTTAAGTTTATACATGTTGCACTTGATTTGCAAACTTGAAAGAAATAAACTTTTTATTAAATGCCAAATGCCCATTCTAACATTCGTATGACATAAAAAAATTCATATGAAATAAATAAGATAACAATCATTCACTAAATATGTACTTATTTACACTGTTTTTAAAGTGTTGATCCACGTTTAAGAAAGAAAAATATTTATATATTAAATGTATAAAAAAATTAAAAGAGATTGCCTATAGAAAAAAAACGTTTTCTAAAAAAGTTTATAATTAATTTTCTAAATAAGTTTTCTAAACGCATAAAGCATAGTTAATTTTAAAATTCCATATCGTTATTACGGCCAATTCTATATCGGTATAGTTTCTATGTCGTTATTACCGCCGACATTAAAATTTACTATAAACTCTACGGTCTACGCAAACGCGGCCACAAGTGCAAAATAAAAACTCCATATTAAGCATGATGCAGAAATAAAATAGTATAATATTTGTAAAGGTTTTAGTAATTAATATAATAAAATATAAATGTCTTTGATAATGTTTGAATAATATTATAATGGTATACATACATATTATAATCATAAATGCCAAAGTCGTTGCCAATACCTACTTAACGACGTTTTTAGATTGCTATTCATCCGGCATGGTAAAATTGTTTTTTCTAGCATAA
>JAYDZJ010299373.1:0-10137 GCA_034509065.1 Eueides lybia
ATCATCCTCCGATACAGCTTTAAAAGAAAAGGGGGCAGTGTCCGGTCGGTCAGTATGTGATAATAAAGCAAGTGTTTTAGATTTAACTTGGGGATTTATATGCAAAGGTGGAGTTGTAAAGAAATTATTTAGAGTATTAAGATCCGCAGAGACTTGTTGAGTTACAGTGGCTTTGCCTACACCAAATGACTCTAAGAATCTCTAAACCTGTGCCTGGCTGAGATTTTGAATGGTTTTGTGAAAGGCCTAGGCCTACAATTAGGAAAATAATGAGTAAGGGAAGACATTGGTAAAAGATGTGAATTATACGATTCACTAAGTTCCTTTAACAACTGAGTCCTGCGATCATTTTTTAACAGACACGTGTTTAAATCGCCCATACAAATCACATGTTCATATTGAGGTCGGAGGTTCTCAAGAATACCATCCAGAGTACTAAAATAATTGATCTGGTCGTTCATGGAGTACAAAACTGCGATGAGCACATTTGTATGATGCATTGTCAACTCTAGGAAGAAGTATTCAAGAGACCCATTAGAATCAGAAGGAGAACAAGACGCAACACTAGCCGGGGTGTAGTCACGTAGATAAATACCAACGCCACCACCACCCCAAACAATGCGGTCATTGCGAAAGAGCCGATAACCTGGAAGAGAGTAACCAGCAGATGAGAGTGATGGTTTTAGCCAGGTCTCAGATATGAGAATACAGTCAACTACACCGGAGCCAAAGGATGCGAGAAGGTCAGAATGGTGAGCTGGAACGCTCTGCGCGTTAATATGCACCAGGGAAAGGGATTTAGAACAATTATTATCAAAAAATTTCGACAGTTTATCAGAAAGTGGTGCTGAGTTAGAATTGTCATCACTGTCAGCACTATCGTAAATACTAGAGGAGCAAGAAAAATTTTCCCCGTCCCATTGATGTTCAATGTTTGTTAATGTTTGTGTTTAGTCCTTTATGTAAATTTTTATGTAAATATATTAGGCATAACAAAATTAAATTGTAAAATATTTTCTATTACTAACCCTTTATGTTTATATTTTGTTTAAATTTATTATTTTGTTTTAGGTGATGGCAATATTTTAACTGGATCTTTTTTGACATGCATTCTCCTATTGTGTATTTTTTTCTTTTTTTTACCGTACAACCTCCTTCGTGTGTTTTCCATTCAACGTGACATTGGCGAAGTGATTCTGTGGTCAACTGGCACACTCGAAGCGCCATAATTAAAGAACTGAACTGAACACATTACAATTAAATAACATTGTGGGTTAAAAATATATAAAAGTAACTTTTGGATAAACAAAGGACATGCACGTATACCTATGTGTTTTTTTTTTATACTGAACTATTGAGCGCCAAATTAAGATGGTATAAAAGAAGGTCACAGGCTAGTTGCTTTAAGTGGGTTTAATTAAAGAACCTTTTTCAATTAATTGCTGGAGTTCACATTGTGAGGAAATCTTGATAGTAGAATTATTTGGCAACAAAATTACAATCATGCCATCTGATGACCAACACTTCTTAATGCCAAAGTGTCTTCGTGCTGCAATGAACACCTCCTGGCGAGATTTTGTTAGAAATTGTGTCATTATTATTTTTGTGCTTTTTAACTTAGTTTTCGCATTCCAAACACTGGAACGGAGCTGGCAACTATTAAATCTAAAAAGTACAGGCCGGACAGTTTTTTTTAACACCTAACCTGTGGCACGACTCAATTGCAGTGGACGTTATATCTGACATCTTTAGGTGGTTGGATATTACATGAATGATCTTTTGCAGAATATCTTCATTGTTATTCTCTTCTAAACCATGGAACAATAAAACTTTTCTCCTAGAATGTGCTTCTAAGCGGTCCAAACCAGCCACTACAAGTTCAATCTGGGACTTTAATAAACCAAGTGTTTTCCAAACAAAGGCCTTGAAGGTGTTGAACTCGGCAGTCAATGTTTTTAATGTGGGATTGGAGCCTGAAGAATTAGAGTGTGATAGATTTTTTTCAAACTCACCCATTCTGGATGAAAACACTGAGGCTCTCCTCTTCCATACTTTTTAAAAGTTGATCCACAGGTGTATTCATAGTGATAAGTGTAGAAAATAAGTGTGTGAGTGTAGTTATTGTCGACTTAAGCTTATTTAAATATTTAGTACATATAGGGACTTTTAAGAAATTTTATATAAAATACTTAAAGAGCTTTTAAAAACGCGTCTGTATACATTTAAATCTACCCGCCAAAAAAAAATAATTATATACCTACTAATAACTTCATAATTCATAATACTTTTCAAAGGAGTTATATATAATTTATAATTATATATAACTGCTTTGAAAAGTATTATGAATTATTAAGATTTATAAACTTTGTATATAGTATACAAATTGAGGCCTGTCGTAGCACCAAAGACTGTAAACAGACTGTAGACAGACACCGACAGATTGTAGGTTCGATCCCCACTCGCGGAAATGAAATATTTAATATTTCTATTTATTTATCATTTAAATATTTAATGTTTTCGTTTCTTCGCTCTGGTATCAAGGCAAAAGCCGGCGATGACATCCGCCACTCAACACGCAATGCCTCAAATTCGGCGGAAAGTGGAGAACGGAGTGACTTTACACTAGGTTCCCAAGTTCCCCTCTGCCTACCACTGAATTAATGAATAAAATATATGCTTTTAGTCGAAATCGTGTCCGTTGGTAGCGATGCAATCCTTTAAACGTTGAGGCCAGTTATCAAAAGCAAAGCGCACTTGATCTATGACAAAATTTTTCACTGCCAACCGTATGTATTGTTTTAGGGACTCCAAATCATTTTGGAAGTTACTTCTCATCTCATTTCAAATATGTAAAAATAATCAGCTAGACTTATATATCTCAGATAAAAATATTTGTTATCGATTTGTTTCTGAAAATGAAGAAAATGAAATCAAGGTTTGTAATGTAGGGGAACCAGTTATTGACATTTGTTATTTTGACAAAAAAGCTACTTTGAATGCAATTTTTATATTTTCAAATTAAATATTTAATGTCTTCATTTCATCGCTCTGGTAACAAGGGAAAGCCCGGCGTTGGGTCCAGCCACTCAACACGCAATACCTCAAATTCGGCGGAAAGTTGGGAACGGAAGTGGAACAGAGTGTCTTAACATTTTTCCAAGTACTCTCTACCTACCATGTCATGTGCGGGATATAGTGTGAACCTAAAAAAATATTATTAATAATTTATTTTAATGCCACTTCTTATGAGCACAGGTTTTTTATTGATTATAACCTATTTGCAATGTTATATATTTATTTTTCAATGTTATCTAATATCCAGCGCATATATTTTCGAACATCAGTGTATATTCCAGGCTCAGATCTAACGGTGCAAGATGCGGGGCCACGACTGACTATGCCATATTGAATCATGCTGTATTTAGTGTTTTCGCCTTCTAGATATTCATCCATATATATTAGGGGGCTCCCGGAGTCGCCCTGACAAGCATCTTTTCCGCTGCCACCGGCACAAATTATCATCTTCTCACCGCTTTCATCACATTTATCGTCCATCAGAACTGGTACGGACACTTTTAAAAGGCGTGACGAAGGTTGTTGAGTTTCAGTGAGACCCCAACCGGCTACTGTGACGGTTTTTCCTCCAAGTTTAGACTTAATAAGTCCGTTATAAATAGGAAGACAAATTGGGGCAACATTTGCTATAAGTAGAATTAAGAAAGAGAAATTAAAAAGTTGAGACTCATGATTGAAACATTTTTATCTTTTAATAGGTATTTATTATTTAACAATAATGTGAAATACATGAAAAAATAAGTACTTACGAAATGCAAAGCTAATTTCACCCTTCACTCGGAGTAATGCGATATCGTTCTTGACTTCCGGATGTTTGCGGTAATTTTCATGCACGATCGATTTTTCGACCTCTAATTCCTAGAAAAAAAAAGCTTGTGAGAAGGCTTAAACTATGTTTCTGGACAGATAAAAAATTTATCTAAGTATAATTTACCTGTAAATGATTTTCGCAAAACGAATTGTATCCTTCACAATCTTCCTTTGTATTTATATCATATTCACCGACACGGATACCTTCGACTACAACGTTGTCTACACAGTGTGCAGCAGTCAATATATATTTGGAGCTTATTATCGATCCTCCGCACTTAAAGTCTACAATTTTAATTATTACTAGCTTTTATTTGTGTCCTCGCTTGCATTGTTGAGGAAATAATTAATTATGAACAGACTCGATAAATGGATTGTCTCAAATATAATTATTTTTCTTAATTTGAAGCAGTATAGATAAAAGTTATAATAGGTACACGCTACAAGCTTCGGCGTCATGGCCGTAGCCCGCACCCTTTCAGATACCTGAATGGTACAATGTACCAAACTACAAGCACTCTGCTCTTAAATTTTAAGACTCTGGTATATTCTAAGTCATCAACTTTGTTATGCCGCCTGACCTTTATATAAAATACGGACGCATAGAAATCTCGTTCTCATTTTTTTTATTTTTTCTCCGCTCCTATAGTAGTAGGTATATATCACGTAATATAATAGTCTATGGCCATCCTCGATAAATGAGCTACCCAAGGCAAGAATAATTTTCAAATCGAACCAGTAGCTTCTGAGATGAGCGCGTTCAACGGAACAAATAATCAAATGAGCAAAAAACTCTTTAGATTTGTGTATAAAAATGTTATTTTACGGATTTAAATCGAATTGTAAAATAATTTCATTTGAATCGAATTACCAATTGTATATCCACTACGAATTGAAATTAGTGCCATCCAAGGAAACTCATATAAATGCGCATATTCTCCTCCTAATATTTCATCTTCATTATAAATTTTTCCGCAAGTTCTTGGTAGTAGCTCTATATTATTATGATTTGTGAAATCAATCATGAGCGAACTGCCCACTTCGTTTCCTATGTTACTCCTTAAACTGACAATTGGCGCGGGTTCTGTTTTTTCTACTTTAAAGTCGTTACAACAAACCTGATGAATAAAATGTAATATTATTATAACATACATATATAGCATTATGAAACAGCAAAACTGTAGAATGACTAAATGAATGCACACATTTTCAGACCTTCAGTCCAGTAAATTCTAGGATTGTGGATTCAATACTTGCTGACGAATCAAATTTTATTTAAATACTTTATTTTCCTGCAATAGGATGTCTAAATCTGTCTGTGAACTTAGCAGAGTATTGTCAGCAGAATAAAAATTAGAAATCTGAGTTCCATAGTTCATGATGTTATAAAAACATTTCTGAGGTTTTTACTTCTAAAAAGTAATATAAAAAATCTAACTTCCCTTGGCAAATATTTTTTTTGCAAATAAAAATCTAGACGAGAGTTACCACGGTGTAACGACGCATTCAAATGACGCCGCACATCAAGATCGAGGAAGGAAACAATGGATTAGAAATATTTGCTGATTAGGTACATTCGGTAGGATCGCGGCATTTGGCTTTAATATAACTCATAAAGCTAATGAACGGTTCTAATCGTTATAACCGCGATGTATATATAAAAGAAGAATCTACAAAGGTGAGACCAGGGGAGCGCCCTGGGCATCGGAGGTTCTGTCAAGCAGTTGAGTCCCGGTTGGAGATGCAGAGGCTTCTTTGGTGAGTACTCTCGTTATCCAAGATCCTTTGCTATATTTCCTTCCGTATTATTTTAATGTATCTGTTTATATAGCTCGAATCGCGTAGACGTTTATTATAAATGAATTATTTTTGAAAATAAAAAAAAATATTAAAATAAAAGAGATTTTTTTAAATCGAATAAAATAATAAATATTATTATTATTTAATAAATATTATATTCAAGTTAACAACTCAATATTGTTTGAACTATTGAATTATATTATTAAATTAGATTCACTATTATAAGATAATGTCTTTTGAAAATTGTGAAACTTCTAGTTTTAGGTTAATTTCAGATTTTATGCCTCGATATGATGGTAATTCAAAAACTTTAAATTTCTATTTGAGAGAAGTTGAAAATATATTAAGATTAATAGAGGGCACAGCGAAACACCACTTAGCTATAGTTAGTTTAATAAAAAGTAGACTCAGTGGATGGGATAGCCTATGAGAAGTCTCTCGATTCGTGGGTAGCTATTAAACGTGCTTTAATTAGACGGCTAGGTGAACCTAGGAACGAAATACAACTAATGCAAGAGCTAACTCGAACGCGGCATAATACAAATGAAGGTGCCGGGGTTGTTACTAAACGCCTTCGAGATATCCTCGACACTCTTTTATCTGTAGGAAATCATAATATTAAGGAATATTATGATAGTATGGTTATTGAACAGTATTCAAACCAACTTGATTTCCAAATATCGATAGGTGTACGTTTAGCTACACCTACTTCGTTAGAATTAGTTATTGTAGCCGCTAGACAGGAGGCTAGGCTCACATACAATAAAATAATAAGAATTTTAACATGTCAAATTTACAAAGTAAGGTTAAAGAAAACCAAAGAAATTTAATTCCATTTTCAAATCAACCATTTAGATTTAACCACCCTCTATGCATTAAAATCCAAACTTTACCCCTCAAAGAAATAACTGGACACCAGAACAACGCGAACAGGGGGTTTAGTCGATGCTACCGTGGAAAAATCGGCAACCCTCAAGTAATTATAGACCTTTTTCAAATTTTCGAGGAAATATTCCCCGACAAGTAAATCCACCACAAAAGGTATCAGATGTGACAATGAGGTCAGCTAACAAACCGGAAAAGCCGCAGTTTGCTGTTGAAGAATTATTCTTTACTGATGAACCACAATTCAACGAGTATTCTCAGACTTGTGACTCAGGTAAATATTACAAGCATTTACAAAACGAGCAGAGTCCTTATGATCCTGTTGATAGGATGAGGATTTTACGTTGAGCGGAGAGCTAGAAGAAAGGACGTAATAAAATGAAATAAGATAAAGATCATTTGCCGTACATTGAATTACCCGAATTTAAAGGTAAGTTTTTGATTGATACAGGTGTTTCTGGATCGTTTATATCACCTTAAGTAATATTTAATTCTATATTAAAAATTTGTGTAGAATATGAACCCTTTGAAATTAAAACAACGCATACTACAACGCATTATAGCCATGTAGTAAATTTACTCTACCCTATTTTTAATAGCGATATATACATAAATTTCTTATTTTTGAGTTTGACCCTAAAGGATTAATAGGTTTAGATTTATTAAAATCACTATCTAGTAATATTGACCTAAAAAATAAAATATTACATGCGGCGATAGCCGATGTACCCATTCATTTCGATTACCATAAGAAGCTTAAAGAACCAAACTGTGAAAAACTTATCACGTTAAAAGGTAACTATACTGACGGATTTTATATTTACGATGACTATGTTTGGTCTAAGGGATTAACACCTCCTGCTGCTATTGTTAATGTAACAAAAGGAAAATTTAAAACCACAGCTATTAATATCAGTTCGGAAAAGTGACTATACACCGCCAGGTTGTGGATCCGATCCCCACTCGAGGAAATGAAATATTTAATATTTTCAATTTAACATTTAATATTTTCTGCCTCTCAACATGTGATGCCTCAAATTCGTCGGAAAGTGGGGAACGGAAATGTATCTTAAGTTCCCTTCAATAACTATTGTTACGATATATCAGAAACTATTTAATGAATTTTTAACCGTGTAAAATTACTCCAGATTTTTATTTCCAAAAAATCATCTGCAAATGGAAATTAGCAAATCATTTTTGCAAATCGCGTTTGGTGGGGCAAAAATGCCAGACAGAACTGCTTTTTATCCCTGCTTTTTTGACCATGATAAATATGTAGTATGTATTAGATACTCAACAAATACGGTTCTACGGTCTACGGTCTCATAAGTCATAACAATGCAGTTTGAACATCATTGTTATCATGTTCTGGTATTTTAATAGCTTTGTACATTTTTATTGTCTAAGTTAATATAATGCGACTGTGTATCTTTTTGGATTCGTCACTAAGCTTGTAAAGAACTACCTATTGTTCTGTGCCTTCTTGTAAAGAACTACCTATTGTGCGAGTATTGTCTTGTAAGTGCGAACCATATGGAAACCATTATGGATGTGAGTATTACTTTTAATTCATGTTATTTGTGTATTTTACTGTGGTTGCACTCTACTGTCTCACTCAAAATACGAGGAAAACACGTATATATATTATTACTTCTCGACGTCTAACGTTGAACATATTTCACCATACCTTATCAAGAAACGAGATAGATCAAACAGCAGTGACTCTCTAAACTACGTCACAATGTTGCTGTCTCACTAAATATATGTATCTTTTTTTTCATTGCTAATCACCTAACTACGTCACAGAGACATCTGTCTGTTTGTTGCTGTTTATGCAATTTCTCTCATTTCAATATTGCTTTTTTTATTATATATTCTTTATTGCATGTAATAGAACAAAAAGTAATATAACAATTTAAAGTAAGTTGACAATGGTAGGCTTATCTCTAAAAGAAATCTTTTCCAGCCAACCAATGAAATTGGAAGAGAAAGTCGCGAGGTAAACTCAAATAACTCACATCAGTGTAGTCGAGAATTGGAAGAAGAAGACATTGCGTTAGCATGATTTTGGATGATTTGGAGTGAGGAAATATTGGAGACGCCTAAGAATATGATAGGAGAAATGTATGCGCTTGCTAATTGCATACATTTCTCCATTGACAAGTTACAATCAATAACAAGACCCAAATTTTTAACTTTATTACAATAGGGAATTATCACTCCTGAATATAAAAGTAATATTGTTGACCTTATCCATGATGCTGTAAGACCGCTGAAAAACAGTTCGCCACATGGTTGGGTAGAATTTTCAGGAGTTTTGAAGGAATTAAAAGTACCATTGAGTTATATAGGAAATCCAATACGAGCGACATTTATAAATGTCATGACAAAGACACCTGATTATGGGAAAACGTTTCATGTTGCAACAACCCAAACATATCCAAAATCGAACGAAGAAAAAGTAAAACGAAAAATTGCTTGGGAAAGATGGACTCTTATTAGAAATCAAAAATATTTATTATGATGTTTCTAATCCTGCTTATTATAGTAGTTGAAATAAATTATCTGAAGCAATGAAAACTAAAATGACTAAACAAGATACAAATACATGGTTGGAGTATCAAGATACCTACTTACATAAACCAGTTCAGCGGCGATTTTCGAGAAATAAATATGTTGTGACATGAGAAATTAAAGTGAATATAATGATGGATATAAGTATATGTTATGTGTTATCGATGTTTATAGTAAATACGCATTTGTCTAGACCTATACCAAAAAAGAATTCTGAATGTATAAAAAAATGGTCACCTTATCAACAAACTTTACAGAGATATTTATATTTTATTGCTAAAGATAGAAAACCAATACAAATACCCTTACTTAATTTTTGGTGAGCAGGAAAATTATATAAAAGAATATGTAATAACAAAAAAAGTGCAGAAATTGAAGAAGAGCCTTTGAAAATACATGAAAGACCGATTAATGAGAATACTCCACACAAAAGTAACGATTATTACGCTAAATCTCAAATGCTTCAACACTTAGCAAAGACATATAAAATAAAAAACATTATTAACTTTAATTGTTAGTAGCGTTCCTAGTGTCTCTGCCTACTCTGTTAGGGATATAGCGTGAGGCTATGTAATTATAATGTACTTCTTGTTTCAGTTTATGTCTTAATAATTAAAGTAGAATTTTAACTGGAACACTTAGTGAAATGATAGTTAAATGAAGAATTTGCAAATTAAACACACGTTTACCATACGTTAGTATTAAGAAATGAAAAAAGTCTACGAAAAATAATAAATATAGAAAGTACATGTTTTCAAGCGTCGTGGGAACGGTGTTTGCATTGAGAGTGATTTAATTTAAACCAGTCTTTCCCAAAGTGGGCGATAACGCCCCCTTGTGGGCGCTGCAGGTCTCAAGGGTAAGAGACCCAAAAAGAAAATGGTGGCGTTGTGTAGAGGTGGGGGGGAGTGATTTATTATTTTATTTAGCTAGGAGGCCTCTTAAACAACGACTGCAAGAGCTCTCGACTCACAACAACAACTTGTGAACATC